>JAULBS010153149.1:0-12022 GCA_032355785.1 Symmetromphalus regularis
TATATGCACTGTCCCATAGACAGGACAGCACATACCACGGCCTTTGATAAACCAGTTGTGGACCACTGGTTGGAACGCAAAATCTCAGAGGCATGTGATGTTAAGCTACCAAACTCATTGCTTGTTAAGCAATCAGACTCATGACTGGTAGGTACTGAGATCAAATCTCAGAGGCATGTGATGTTAAACTATCAAACTCATTGCTTGTTAAGCAATCAGACTCATAGCTGGTAGGTACTGAGATCAAATCTCAGAGGCATGTCATGTTAAGCTATCAAACTCATTGCTTGTTAAGCAATCAGACTCATGACTGGTAGGTACCAAGATCAAATCTCAGAGGCATGTGATGTTAAGCTATCAAACTCATTGCTTGTTAAGCAATCACTCATGACTGGTAGGTACTGAGATCAAATCTCAGAGGCATGTGATGTTAAGCTATTGAACTCATTGCTTGTTAAGCAATCAGACTCATGACTGGTAGGTACTGAGATCAAATCTCAGAGGCATGTGATTTTTAACCTCGATACTGGAGCCAACATATAGTGAGTGCTCTGTAAGGCTTAATGGATAGGTGTATACCACTTACATTGTACACCAACCACTGATCCACAACAGGTTTATCGAAGACCATGGTATGTGCTATCCTATCTGTGGGAAAGTGTGTACCATATAAACCCCATTTTTGACTTCCCTGGAGCATTACATTTTGGATATTACAGCACATATGCATTTATGCTGGGGTAAGTCATTTTTATTTTGCAAAATGGCAGGGGGGATTAAATTGGGAAGGGGGAATGAACAGGGAATATAAGGTATAAAAGATCCTAAGTCAGTTAATGGGTTTCTTGTGAAGTAAAGTCTGTTTTATTTAATGACGCCTCTAGAGCACATTGATTTTTATCTTATCATCGGCTATTGGATGTCAGTCATATGGTCATTCTGACATATGTTTTCAGAGGAAACCCGCTGCCGCCATATTGGCTACTCTTTTCGATAAGCAGCAAGGGATCTTTTATATGCACTGTCTCACAGACAGGACAGCACATACCACAGCCTTTGATGAACCAGTTGTGGACTACTGGTTGGAATGTAAGATAGCCCAAACTGCAAATGGGTCCACTGAGAAGGATCGATCAGACGACCGACCGGTTCATGGGTTTCTTGTAAAGACTATGAGTTGCAAAACATATCTGACATCAAATAACCACTGAATAAAAACAATATGCCAAAGTGTCATTAAACAACAATCATTTCAATATTAAATTTCTTAACACTATTTCTCAAACCCCCTTTTCAATATTTCTGGATCCGCCCTTCAAACAACAATAAGTTCACCATTCTTGTCAATATGTAATTTTGGTTTTGACATTGATCTCAAAGAAATTTCATTTTCTCCATTATCTTTAATGTTTTCTCTGTGTGGAGATAAAACGAATGGAGACAGAATTTTGTCGTCTTTATTCTGAAGTTCTCCATCAGCGCGAGCAGTCCAAATCCAAGTCATTTTTAGTGAAAGAAATAAAAGTTTAGGCTGCAAAAATAACGTAAGAAAAAGAAAGAAAATTTAGTAACAAAGATAAAGGTCACAGAAATAAAAAGAATAAATTAACAAACATGATAAAATATAAAAAAGAAATAAATGTATGATGGAACTGAAAGGAAATGAGGAACGGGACGTAGCTCAAATGGTAGAGTGTCTGCCTGTGAACCGGTCGGTCGTCAGATCGATCCTCAGTGGACCCATTGGCAGTTGGGGTTATTTTCCGTTCCAACCAGTGGTCCACAATTGGTTCATCAAAAGCTGTGGTATGTGCTGTCCTGTCTGTGGGAAAGTGCATATAAAAGATCCCTTGCTGCTTATTGAAAAGGGTAGCCAATGTGGTGGCAGTGGGTTTCCTCAAAATGACCATATGATTGACGTCCAATGATGAAATAAAAATCAATGTGCTCTAGAGGCTTCGTTAAATAAAACAAACTTTACTCGAAAGGAAATGATTGTTTGTTTAACGACAACTCAGCAGATTGTTTATTCAGTGGCTTTTAGGTATTAGACACAGGCCTGCACAAATTCCAAATCTGCATAACCAGAAAATAGGTTATGCCAAAAACAATTGCATTCATAACCTATTTTGATTTGCATAACTGGTCACTGGAAAAACCTTACACGTGATAATTTATCTTTTCTCCTTAAATGGCTAAAGATTTCAGACTAACATTTATTAATGGAAGCATCACAATTTCTGACTGACAGCATTTTGAAGGAATTCCCTTTGGCAACACCTAATGACCAATGAGAATAGATTACACTTTCCAACATAAGTATTGTGACTGGTATTTGTAATTTCTGTTACACGTAATTATAATTATACATGTCAGAAATCAGTCATGTTGTTTGTACTCCAAGAAAATATGACATAGAAACTTTATTTAGAATTTTTTTACATGAATGTTATATCAGTTAAATGAAATAAATTTTCATAACCGATGCACGAACGAAACTATCGTTAATGCAGTTTGTGCAGGCCTGAGACATATGGTGCTCTGTAACTAATGGTCTTTTAGAGGAAGCCTGCTATTGCCACATAGGCTACTCTTTCTGATTAGCAGAAAGGGATCTTTTATATGTGCTTTACCACAGACAGCAGTCAGGCAGCTTACACACTGTGCCACTAGGGCTGGTACTGAAGGAAATAAGAGCAGGAGTTAGAATAATTGGTTTATGGGCTGGCACCTACAAAATATAATGTTAACCGCCAAATCGATTGTGTAATTACTGAAGATGCATGTCCCAATTTAATTATAAGGAATGTCTCTTATTTCTTTTAGATTCATCAGGGTATGACAATGAACAAAAAAAATCATCCACAAACTGTGTGAATCAGTTTCTTTTATATTCATCAGGATATGAACAAAAAAACATCTGCAAATTTTTGTGTGAACTGTTTTGCAGATTCACACAGTTTGCGGATGATTTTTTTTTCATACCCCGATGAATCTAAAAGAAATAAGAAACATTCCTTAAATAAAATGGCCTAATTACCTAGATATCTCCATATACCGAGCCGAGGTTTCGATTCATGTTGTTTCACTTCTTTCTTTACTCGTTTAGCATGGAATTTAGCAAATGATCCCAGGTCTCGTGTATATCGACCATACAGCTAAAAATAGATAACATTCATCAAGAACACGTTTGCACATTGCTAAACTTAAAAAAGATAAACAATTGACTTGCCAAAATAGGATACAATTCAGAAGACATTTAGGATACCAGAGCATGTCTTAAGTTAAAGAGTCTGAGGCATTTAATTTTTAAAGACAATGTAAAAGCATAGACATAGTGCCAGTGGATAATTGCAAAGGTACACATCATTTAACTTGTCCCTACTTTAGATAGGCTCATGTATACAGTACCCTGCGGGTCACGCACTGCCAGGATGCAAGGGGGCATTTGACCCCCCCCCCCCATAATCTGAGTGGGCCTTTCAAATGGCGCCCCTATTCGGTCTCGCCCCCTAATATTTAAACGGCTGTGTCATCAGTCCTGAAATGATTTCCCAAAATTATTTTATGCATACAATGCCTATATATCATATTGCCACTTTAATGTTTTATTTTCCTTCTAAAAATCACTCGTCAAGACAGTGACAGTGAATGTGTGATCATGACTTGTCATGAATGTGTCGATAGTCGTGGCAAGCGGGCGACATCCCGTGCACTTCCTACAACGACTGACAGTACTAAAACGAGCATATTCTCGTGTTATCGTGTTTCCAGAAACTTTAACAATCTATCTAAATAACTCTTAAAATATTTTTTTCTTTACCAATGTTTGTTCGTAGCCAAACTTGTCTTTAGGTCTTTCCGCCATCTTGACGACGTCAGTTCGTTCGTTGTTTTCATTGGTTATCGAGATTCGGGAAAGCCCTTGGAAGAAGGAAATAAAAATTAAAAAAGTTTGTAGTTGGCTATTTCACCGTAAGCCGAACAAGATAAAATATAGTCCGATTCTCTGACTTCACATAATATTGTGAATCGGGCTAGATAAAAAGTCAGAGAATCGGACAAGATAAACATCAGAATAGATGTATTAAAGGAGCAATACTTTGCACAAAGTGGTAGTCATCCAAAAAATATTTCTGTTGAAAGGTATAATATTTAAAAGTGTAGATCTATATCCTCAATTACAAGTAAAGTTTGTTTTATTTAATGACGCCTCTACAGCACACTAATTTGTATCTTATCGTCGGCTATTGGACGTCAATCATATGGTCATTCTGACAAATTTATTTAAAGGAAACCTGCTGCCGTCCCATAGACTACTCTTTCTGATAAGCAGCAAGGGTCTTTTTATATGCACCGTCCCACAGACAGGACAACACATACCACGGTCTTTGTTGTGGATTACATGTACAACAATAAATAACTATTAATAAAACAGATGTAAACCTCTTAGTCACTGTTAGTCAACCAGTGTTCAACGAGAGGTTTATCAAAGGCTGTGGTTTGTGCTATCCTGTTTGTGGGATAGTCCTTAAGAGTAGCCGTATCAGTGTGGCGACAGAGGGTCTCGTCTTTCCTGCTAACACCAACCTCTGTCCTAGACAGACATAACAAGAAGTTAAGTTGTGTGCCCAAGACAACGTGCTTGAACCTTAATTGGATATAAGCACGAAAATAAAGAACCAACCAACTTATCTTTTCAATGTGTCAGTGTGAGTATTATCACTAAGTTTAACAATAAAGGCAGTAGCGAATCCAGATGGGTGTCCAGGGGTCCGGACTCCACCCCTTTCAAGAATTTGTAGTTTTTTTACCTATATTTTCCGAGTGGAAGGACGTGAAAATCAACCATTTCCCCCCAGTTCTATTCAAATACCGAATACCCCACCCGACCCCACCTTCTATAAAGGGATGATTCTGTTCTGATAAATGACCTGTTGAAACAAAAATTAAGTGAGCTGGAAAGGAGACAAGTACACGTTAACGGTTCTTTAATCCGTTACAATAACTTTAAATGTCACACCTGTCATTAAAAGGAAAAACTATTTGTGTACATGTCAAAACAACTTTTATGGCGGTTACACATGTGACATTGGAACCGCCTGTTAGTGTGTGTGTGTACTAAGGTCATGCTTAGTTATATTTTAGACTGATTAAAACAGCGATTAAACGTTTGGTAATGATTTGTCACTAGCATGGTTAATTTGCGATCATTTACCATTTTGTTACAGTGCACTAAATGTGTACGACCATAGTTACAATTGGTATATATAGTATACGCTATTTTTAATTGGTAGTAATCTATTGTTGGTTGTATTTAGTTTCGTGCTTATATCCAATTGAGGTTCAAGCTCGCTGTCCTGGGCACACAGCTCAGCTTCTTGTGCTGTTTGTCCAGGACAGAGGTTAGTAGGAGAGACGTAACCTGCTGTCGCCACACTAATGCGGTATAACACTCTTATCGATAAACAGCAAGGTATTTATATGCACAATACCACATACAGGATAGCACATACCACTGCCTTTAATAAACAAGTTGTGAACCACTGGTAGGTGTAAGTGGTATACACCTACTCAATGAGTCTTGCGGGACACTTACTTTGGGTTGGAGCTGAAACTGAGATTAAAAATGTCATGCCTCGACTGAGATTTGATCCCAATACCTATCAGCCGCGAGTCCAATAGCTTAACCACAGCATTACCGTGGCCGGTGCTGCAATCTGTTATTTACTTTTAAGGTTGGGTATACTGTTAGTATTTTAACAAATACTAGGACAGTCACCAATTCCCACTAAGAGCCTTAAAAGTACTGTAGTAGTAGTTTGGTTTATTTAACTACACCTCTAGAGCACATTGATTTCTATTTCATCATCGGCTATTGGACGTCAATCATATGGTCATTCTGACATATGTTTTAGAGGAAACCCGCTGCTGCCACATAGGCTACTCTTATCGATAAGCAGCAAGTGATCTTTTATATACACCGTCCCACAGACAGGACAGCACATACAACGGCCTTTGATGAACCAGTTGTGGACCGCTGGTTGGAACGGAAAATAGCCCTAACTGCCAATGGGTCTACTGAGAAGGATCGATCCGACGACCGACAGCTTCACAGCCGGACGCTCTACCATTTGAGCTACATCCTGCACCCAGTACAAGTAGAGCACATTGATTTATTAATTATTGGATATCAAACATTTGGTAATTTTAACATTTAGTCAAAGTGTAAGTCAGCTTCCACTGGGTTTCGAACCACTGTCTTCAGCTTGAGAGTCCAATTTTCCAACAAATGGACTGATGCACCTCTCTCATTTCAGTGAAGAGGAAATATGTTTTGTTTTTTGTGGCAGTCGCAACTTTTGCATCTAGGTACGTTTCCTGAAAATTGTAAGTGGTTACATTAATAATGTAAATTTTTTGGAATGTAAAAAAAATTCATCATAGAATTAAATTGTGTTGAATTATTATTTATACGTATTTATTTACTAAATGCATTTTATTTTATATTTCAGATAATTTCACTAAATACAGCCCAGCCCGCAGTAAGCACGCGGTAAACATGCTCCGACGTTCTTTCTATTCGGCACAACCGAGGAATCGCTCGCGCAACTTAACCAAATACTTAGAGCTTGCTCACAAGATCGGCGGCAGTCAGAGACTGTCTTTAGGCAGTCAGTCCACGCTTGATAGTTCCGGCGATCTGACGTCTCCAAACAATTCTACGTTTCTGTTCTCACAACTCATGGCAAGTCCGTCTCCACCAGGCAAGTCTGTTAGAAACATTCTGTCAGCAAGAGGTAAACATTGTGTTGATGATTCACCCTTCAAGAATACTCGGTCGAAAACTCCTACGAAGACAACCAGAATGTTGTCGTTTGACAGCCCACATAATGTGAGGAGGAGTTTTGCAAATCTTAATGATGGTTTAGAGGAGACGCCAAAGAAAGGATCACCTAGGAAAGTAGGTCAGTCAACGCCTAGGAAAGTAGGTCAGTCAACGCCTAGGAAAATAGGTCAAGCAACACCTAGGAAAGTAGGTCAGTCAACGCCTAGGAAAATAGCTCAAGCATCACCTAGGAAGACGTCACCAGGGCAAGGATTATTATTTAGACATTTGAAGTCTCCAGATAGTGGTGTGAGACCCTCTTCTCAAACCATGGATACCACACTACACGGTGAACCTGATGTTTCTACTCGGAAACCTATCAGAAAAGCATCAACACCGGTTGATCTATCAGTATATGATAGATTTCACACAACCCCAAAGAAAAACTGTAACAGTGGTGTTAACGAAGTTATTTCTACAGTGTCACTTACTGGGCAAAATTGTGCTATGCGACAGTTGTCTGATGAAAGTGATATTTGCTCTCCAAGTCACGTTTCTTACTCTCCAAGTCGTGTAACCAGATCGGCAGCTCACCTCAATTCAGAGAGGACACCTCAGAAGTGTTTACTGTCTCCAGCGCATTCTGTTTGCGTTGTTAACTCGCAAGGAACTCCACCGAGAAATGTTCAATCTCCCACACGATCAGGGAATTCACAACGAACACCACAGAGACATTTACGATCTCTCTCACTATCTTCTATGAATTCTCAAACTCCACAGAGATGCAGTGTGGGATCATTCTTCAAGAGATTAGACATCCAGAACGAATGTTCCGCTTTGTCCACGTGTGTCCACTCATCGCAAACCTCTGATGGCCTTTCCACTCCGAACAGACAACAGACGAACTCAGCTTGGTGCAGCTTACAGTCTACGCCAAAGAGTGATTCAAAGAATCAGGCAGATTCTGTTAAAAGTCCCACAACTCCATCGAGAACACCGAAATCATGCTTAGCTTCACCTCGAGTTAAGTCCCCTTACCTGACTTCTCCCGAGAAAAGGGTTCATTTTGGAAAGTCTGGTGTAAGCAGGATTGGTGAAATAACAAAACTTGGTAGCCATGCAGATAGAAATGATTCAGTTAACAGATTTCCGTTGCATGGGCAGAATGGTGATTCTACCAACATGTCACATAAGATCAAAGCTATCTCACCAGTACCAGATGTCAACTCCAGACCAGTTCTAAGAACGCCGTCACCTTGCAGAAAACACACTGTGAAAACTCCAGATTCGTTGGACAAGTGGCCAAGAAAGAAAAAACGCTGGGTTTCTCCATCGGGAAAGAATGAGAAAAATGTAGCCACCGTACAAACAGTTCAAGAGGAGTCTCATTGTTCTGACAAACTGTCTTTACAAAGTAACCATGGTGATGGGTTTATCCAGATGATGGATACTTCGAGATTTTCAGTGAACAAACAATCTGACAAGAAATTGGAAAATAATGGCATATCTAGAACAAAGAAAGGATTTTCCGTGAAGAATAAATCTGACTATATATTAGAAAATTCTAGTGTGTCCAGACCAAATAAACGAGTGCTGGTTTCTTCTCCAGTATCTTCTAACAAGCGACAAAGGTTGTCGGTGGCAGATTCTGTTTTGTCCGGTCGAAATTTCAACCAGTCATATTTTGGTCAGAAATCTCACATAATATCTGACACCTCTATTGAAGACAGTGAGAATAATTCAGAAATAGACGCAGTTCTGCCGTCGACGTCAATAGCGGACTATTTTTCATCTACCAGTGATGAAGTGTTCTTATCAGATAGTTTGACTCATTATAGTACTGTTCATCACACTGAGGGTAGAGCCGACTTTCAAACTGAACAATCAGATTCTCCCATTTTTGGTAAAAGTCCTCATACAAGGTTGTCACGGTTACATTCAAAGGCAGAAATTATAACAAAAAGTTCTATGGATCATAGGAATGAAATTTTTGTTTCTCAATTAAGTCAGGGTTTCGAGTTCAGTGAAAAATCTCAGTTTGATAAACTTAATGATGACTCTCCAGTTTTGTCTTCCCCAAAATGTACTGGAAAACAAAACAATTGCACTGACAAATTTGACAAGAGCTGTTTGGTCATTACTCAAGTATCTCCTCAGCAAGCGAGTGCTGTTTTGTCTTCACCAAAGTGTACTGGAAAAAGAAACAATTCTGGTGACAAATTCGACAAGAGTTTTTTGCCGTCTGCTGAAATATCTCCTCAACAAGTGAAGTTCTCTCCGTCCGTATCAACAAAAAGTCTACTTCATCTGATGCATTCTCCGCTGATTCAGTCTCCACTCTCGAACGCCAGCAGTACGGAGTCGGAGAGTGTTCAGTCTCCGTCCAGGAAACACAGGAATGTTGTCAAGTCAAAGAAGATGTTAAACATGCAGAATTAAGAATATCTGGTCAACAGTGCTGACTCTAAATTTATAAATTGTTACGCAGATATTTCTTCTTCGGATTCATAAGCTGCTTTTATAACCTCAGATGTGTTGCTTCAGTGAACTTCACTGTAAGTTGGAGGTTGGCAAGGCCAACAGTTTCAAGGTTGTTTCCAGTGTCTAGATGTTCTGCCTTTGGTCTTGGAACAGAAGGCAGCTTTGGAGGATGTGCTTAGTTCAATGTTGCAGGGACGCAGTCCTGTCTGTTATGTATATATAGTTATACAGTACTATACTTAAAATAAGTCACAGAATGTTGTAAAATCAAGGAAGATGTTAAATTTGCAGATTTGATCAACAATTTTGGTTCTCAATTTGTCAGTTGTTATGTATATCTTGTTATACACTGTTTCACTTCTACTTGGTGAGACAAAAAAGTTGTAAAGTTAAATGAAGAAAGATGCAAATCTGTAGAATTAGGAAGATCTCTCACCAGTGTTGACTCGTATTTCATGAATGTACTGGCAAAAATAAAATTCTGATTATAAATTTTTGAAGCAATATTTTCAAGTTACTGGAGAGAATAATAAATAGATTTGTTATGATTGTTTAAAAACTTGTATAAAATTATAGACTGATTTCTTTCCTGCATACATATCACTTGATTGGCCTACAGCGGATGTTGCAAAAATTAAATTGGACTTTGGGAACATAGAATTTTATGAACTGTAATTCCCTAAAAAAAAAAATATTTTGTATTTTAATCTGTAAAGAGCTTTGTTCTAATATGGTTGGTTGGATTTTTAAAAACCTGACCAAAATGGGATTTAATTTTTTTTAATTACTGTCAAAATGGATGTCATTGGTTAGGTAATCAAGAAATAAAATTATTTCACTGAGGCCCCACCCACCCCCAAAAAAAAAAACTGTGTTTCCGTTAACCCGACCAACCCCATTTAAAAATCTCTGACTAAACTTTTTTTCCCATAAAAATTGTAAGTCGTAATTTCCAGTTGTTTATTCCGTCCATACCTTTTGGCCTTTTCCGGCTGCTTTTCCGATATCGTGATAGCTGTTATTATACATTATTCCTGCAAAAATCTTAAATAACACTGGAACTGCATTACCTAAAATGTTTCAAACTAACATGTTAAGAAGCCACCTGTCTTAAAGGGTCATCTTCATTTTCTTCCAAGTTACCTAAAATGTTTCAAACTAACATGTGTTAAGAAGCCACCTGTCTTAAAGGGTCATCTTCATTTTCTTCCAAATCACCTAAAATGTTTCAAACTAACATGTTAAGAAGCTACCTGTCTTAAAGGGTCATCTTCATTTTCTCCCAAATCACCTGAAATGTTTCAAACTAACCTGTATTAAGCAGCCACCTGTCTTAAAGGGTCATCTTTATTTTCTCCCATATCACCTGAAATGTTTCAAACTAACCTGTATTAAGCAGCTACCTGTCTTAAGAGACCACATTTTGTTATTCCCTTCGGTAACTGCTTAAGACATGTTTTTATAGTTAAACAGTATTGCACTTTCACAGAGTGACAGGAATATTAGAAACAAATATATTTTTAATGAAGTTTAAAATAGTTTGTATAGAAATAAGTATTAGTTCAGTAAAAATTATTTCATTCTAATTACTACGTCAAACAAAATCATGTGATCACCTCTACCAGTACATTCATATCCTGCAATCATAGTGTTAAAAGTAACTCATACAAGCATGTTACTATACAAAATCACGTGTAATTTATTATCACAAAAATTGAACATGATGTGCTTTAAAGATTTAAAAAAATTATTTTATCAAAATTATCAGCACTGGCACAGCCGTTTAAATATTGGGGGAGAGGGGGTCCAAGATTGGATGGGGCACCATGTAACAAATTTAAATATGGTCACAAAAAAAGGTCACATAAGATTATTAGGGAGAGGGGGGATGTCATTCCCCAGCTGCACCAGCCCTGTTATGTATTCATTTGAAATTCTTATCACTATATATAATTATAATGAATCATTACAAAATAAACAAAAGTGCTCAAGCTTATTTCTGTGTTTCTTTTTTAATTTTTTAATATCCAAAAAAATCAGGTGAATAACAGGAAACACTGGGTAACTGTAAATAATGCATTCAGTGGGTAACTGTAAACATTGCATTCACTGGGTAACTGTAAACATTGCATTCACTGGGTAACTGTAAATAATGCATTCAGTGGGTAACTGTAAACATTGCATTCACTGGGTAACTAAATAATGCATTCAGTGGGTAACTGTAAACATTACATTCACTGGGTAACTGTAAACATTGCATTCACTGGGTAACTAAATAATGCATTCAGTGGGTAACTGCAAACATTGCATTCACTGGGTAACTGGAAACATTGCATTCACTGGGTAACTAAATAATGCATTCAGTGGGTAACTGTAAACATTGCATTCACTGGGTAACTGTAAATAATGCATTCACTGGGTAACTGTAAACATTGCATTCACTGGGTAATTGTAAACATTGCATTCACTGGGTAACTGTAAACATTGCATTCAGTGGGTAACTGTAAACATTACATTCACTGGGTAACTGTAAACATTACATTATGGGTAGCTGGAAACATTACATTCACTGGGTAACTAAACATTGCATTCACTGGGTAACTGTAAACATTGCATTCACTGGGTAACTGTAAACTGCATTCACTGGGTAACTGTAAACATTGCATTCAGTGGGTAACTGTAAACATTACATTCACTGGGTAACTGTAAACA
>JAULBS010153160.1:0-12021 GCA_032355785.1 Symmetromphalus regularis
TTATTTTGCATTACCTTTTATTTGGTATTACGGTACCTTTGAAACTGACGTACTTCCAAATTGATAACCCCTGTACTAATTTTTACCTCTCTTCCGTGAACCATTATTTACATCGATAAGGTGAAGGCCGATGCATTGAAAATTGTGATTGAATGCTTCAAAATCTTCTCCTGCTACGAAGCGCAGCCCAGCTTTTCCTCAACTATGGTTGTCAGGGGTCCAAACGAACTCGGTGACCGGGGTGACCCCTGACATTGTGAGGATTTAGGTGGGCTTTCACTGTTAAATCTCATTATAACCACTGAACGAGAGGATCTCTTTTTAATCGGACAATGTTCATACATAATGATGCAGTAGTGACGTAATACAATTAGATAAAGCAGGTTAAACATACTGCCTCATACAAAGTGACACGTTTTGGTGTTACGTTGACATATTGAAAATTAGTTGTTGCAAGGCAATTAAGAAAATGTAACATCGATTCGATTCAAAATAATAAGCACGAGGGTGTTGGAATATCACAGAGCAATATGTACTTTAGCGCATTTCATTAACCCTTTTTGCCGGTCACAGTGTCGCTGTCTGATGCACACCTCATACGTACTGGGATCAAATCTGGGAAGCAAAATATGCATGTGATTTGTAATCTGGATACCAACACGGAATGTTTTGTTTGTTTAACAACACCACATCACATTGATTCTTTAATCATCCGCTATTGGATGTCAAACATTTGGTTATTTTGACACGTAGTCAGTGTGAGCCAGCCTCTGACAGGTTTTGAACCACTGTCTTCAGCTTAAAAATCTGATGTCCTATCACTAATCCATTGAGGCGCATAACAGAGTGAGTACTCCAAAGGATCAGTGGGTTGGTAAGCGCCACTTGCACCAACCAGTGGTCCACAACTGGTTAATGAAAGGCCGTGTTATGTTCTGTCCTGTCTGTGGAAAACGCATATAAAAGATCCCTTGCTGCTAAACGATAAAATAGCCTATGTGGCAGTATCGGGATTCTCTAAAGACTATGTGTCTTAAAACACTGTCTTACATTACAATGTGCTAGGAGTTCGTTAAACAAACAATCCTTTCCATGTTTATTCAATATTTACTGAGAAAATAACGAAAAATGAATCACAGTAGGTCTACGATTGATTTCAAATTTATGACGTCAGGATTACGACGAAGATTGACAAAAATATGTCTAAAACCATCCGTTTCGTTCAATTCCGAAAACCTTTGGGATTTTCAGGAGGGCGAGTGCTCTGTTTGTGCGTCTGACATTTGATAAATTAATGTTACGCCTGACCCTACCCCCGAACACGCCTCTGTACTCGTTTAGGTACATACATATTGATCTGGATCAGTTTCAGAATTCTTACAACTACTAATATTATTTGTTTTTCAAGCACTAAAGTACTGCGGCGCGACTTTGCCCCGGGACACCATGTATGAAACTATACTGCGCTTACAACAACATCTTACACCGCCATATAAAATAGTCCCATAATAAAACTATTAATAAATAAATTGGTACGGATTCCGCTTTGTTTATATAAGGATCATTATGAATCGATTGCTGTTTTATAGTTACATTAGTAAATAAAATGTGTCCTAAGGCGACCAGTCGCTGTATATGATACGCTACATGCATTAATTACCAGTGTATTTTTATATTCCCTTCAGAAACAGTTCAACGTATCCATTATAACGTATCCGTCTTGAACATGTTATTAGAGGATGTCCAATAATATATCATCTTTTAGTAATAAACAACACAAAGAACCACAATCTCCATTTTGAATTTCAATATTATTTCAGACCACAAAACCAACCACCAGACAAAACAACAGTATGAAATAACGGTAAGCATTAATACATACTTATATTATATAGATTATCCCAATTGCTACTACTTTAAATGTTGTGCTAATGGTAAACTGCATATTTCACGCATTTAGCATGACGCCATTATTAAATTCAAAATGGCTGCTATCAAAATCCTCGGTCCGAGGATATGATGGCAGTCCTCATAAAACATGGAAAAAAAAAACCTTTTGGGAACTATGATTTTCATACTACCCATTATCGTCATTCATCAGACGATGCTTTGTCGAATGTTTGTGTTTTTTCTTCTAAAATATTTTTTTTATTTAAAATTCAAAATAGCTATCCTTAAAAACTTAAAAATAAAAGGTTATTCATACATCACCGACCACATCGTGCTGTAACTATATCAAAAATCATTGAACTTTAATAGGTTTTGCACCAAACTTAATTGGAGATTACAAATTCTGAATATATACTTAACTCAGTTAGTGTGTGTGTGACATGTGAATCAGTTTGCCAGAGTGGAATCGCATGTGTGTTTCTGTTAAATTAGTATAACCTATCTTTGATTCAAATGATAACTTGTCACTGAAGTACCATATTTTGATCTTATAGGCATTTGCCTACCAAACAGCATCTTGTATAGGCCAAAGTTCGAGATACACCCAACTTTTCATAGAACATTTAATACTGACAGGTCTACCATTGGTGGTTTATATGAGTGGTTATTGGACATCAGCTTGGCTAAAGATGTTTGCTAAGAAAAATAGTTCTATCTCAAACCTTGAAAAAACCTGATAGAGATCTCACGTGACTTGTAACAAATGACGTAAGTCGTTAACGTCACCACAATATTTACACACAATGAGGCATGATCAGTGTGATGTAATTTCCCGTTACATTAGTATGTGTTATAATATTGACTCTTTTTCATTAGCACTTGTTGTAACACTGGGATGGATTTGTCTCGCAGCCTCCGTAACACCTCCCATGCAACCCAACTCCCACGCAATCACTAGAATAGTTATGATATGGATGTGAAGTCTTTAGGACATCAGCTTGGCTAAAACTAGTCTCCTCTGGGAATAGGACGTCAACTACAATCCTGTGACGCTAGAACTAGTGCAATGGACACACTATGATTGGCCGTTCTCTGATGACAATTGTAAAATGACGCAATCACAATTGAAACACAGCTCTCGTCTGAAAGGTGGGGGTGAAACTGTGGTCACAGATAACGGAGTAGAGAATCAGTAACTCAGTTGTTTGGTAGTTTCAAGTATCGTAAGCCACGGCTGGTTTTACAAGGGGGCAATTGACCCGTGCCCCCCCCCCCCCCGCCAGAGACCGCCCCAGACTAAGGACTTCCTTTATAAAAAAAATGTACTAATTATAAAATTAATTTTATTCATACATTTTAGTTCATTTTTTTATTTGTAATGTAATTTAATTTCCATGTTGAGGTGCCCCCGAACTTTAAGTGCCACGTGCTCCCAAGCGTAAGCTCAGTTATAATAAGCTACGAATGCCACCTCCTTTACATATTACATATATCGAAGGTGCACACCCATAGTCACAAGTGGGACGCATTTTTAGTTATTTCTTAACAGAAGAATCATTCTTCTTGAAGTAAATTGATTTAATTGATGGTAATTTAATATGTGCATTCAATTCAGGGTATGCTCTTTTAAATGCAGTACATTTAAACACAAAATATGTTTTGAGAAAAGCCACCTTTCACGCACGCACGCACGCACGCACGCACGCACGCACACACACACACACATACATACATACACACTAACATACATACACACTAACATACATACATACATACATACATACATACATACATACATACATACATACATACATACATACATACATACATACATACACACACACACACACACATACACACACACAGAACTATGATTTTACATTATAATGTTAAACTTTTGATATTGTGGTGTTAATTACCCCATTCTACCATAACTTTTGAAAATATTGGATTGTGATTGGCTATCTATTTTAAAAACCGAGTTATAAACCAGCGTTAAACAGCCTCTAAAATGTAATTAGGCCGCGTAGGAATTTGACTTGGTGTTTACAAACATGGCGTCAGGATTCTGTTATTTTCCAAAATGATGAGCTAAATGTAAATACTCTTGGTCGGTAATGAACCACTTTACATTCATTCTATTTTCTAACATGTTTGTTTACATTTGTTAAACACTTAAATGATCTGTATTTAAAAACTGTTACTTAAAAAGAATTTCAAGAAAACATCGAACAGAAATGAAAATAAAATAATGAATCATTAACAATAGACCATCTAAAGTATCAACACCATCCAGGCATCTGAAAAAGTAGACATTTTTCTTTTCGCACAAGTGTACAGTGAAACACAGGCAGACGATTTCGGAAAAAAAGAAACAAACCCCAAAACATTACTGGACGTTGCTAAATCGTATTCTCACAATCTACAAACAACTATTATGGTATTTAAATAATTGAAAAATAAACAGATATTATTATGATTATATCACTGGCCTGCATGAGTCGGTTTTACGCCACGCTGGTATGTCACACATTAATTTCGTTTACGTCCATATCCTTTGAAGTCTTATAACGGTATCTCGCTTGTTCACTCGTGTTTGCTCCACTTGTAGAAACAGTTCCATGTACAGTACCGAGGGAAGGGGAAGTGTGAACAAGACAGAATAGGGGCGCCATTAGTCAGTTGAAGGGCGCTTACAACGTACTCAGTAAATGTATATTTTATAGCGCCTATTGTCGCAAATAAAGGGTGCCGCAGATTATTGGGGGGCGGGGAGAGAGAGGGGAGCAAAAGTCTCCTTGACTCCGGCTGCCCCTGCCCTGAAGTATAAAGTCGTTTTTATAGCCATGGTAGAATGGAGATAAACATACTGTGATTTCATTTTAGAGATTGTATTTAAAACCGCGCGCTAACGCGTTCGAGTTCAAATATCATTTAGAGGTTTTAAATCCACGATAACCTACCTCTAAAACGAAATCTCCTAATAACATTTATAGTGATCGGTTAATTTACATTTGTTTATCATTATTATATGTAAAATGTAAACAAAGTATAACACTTTCAACAATGATTGTGCACCTTTAAGGTGTCCTTGACTATAGCCCTGTAGACCCGTTGTATGTTTTCATATCTAAACAGTTCAACAAAATTAACGATGAAATGGCCAAGTATGTGATGTCCTGTCGGTGAGAAAGTCAACATAAAACAACCTTGCTGCTAATAAATAAAGAGGAACACTAAAGAGCTCTTGACTTAAAACTGTGGTGTCGTTAAAGCTACAATCTCCGGAATATTTTTTAAATTCCCGTTTGGTTTCGTGCACATGATGAGCCATTCTTCTTTTTCCCTCAACTGTTCTGTATTATCTAGGTTACATAAAAACACACTTACTTGAGTGCACTAGGTTATTCGCGGCTCGTTCAGTTTCATCTGCGTTGAAAAATGGCGTTTATATTTCAAAATTGCGTTTAGGCAACGACGACATCCGTCGTCCGGACAGACACGCATATTAAAACTGCATTTATGTTTCTTGTAAGCAGTGGTAAAACATGATTGTAATGCATGGAGAGAGATTGGAGCTTTAACAAAACATTTCTTTCCTTTTAGTGGTTTGGCGTTAGTATCGGATTTTGCGTGGTACATTGTTCTTACAATATCAAAGGTACTAAAGAGAACAAAAATACACTGATACGACCGTTATCACCTTGTTGAACATTTAATGATTGCCCAACTTGGCGAGATATTGATCAGGATCTTTGCTGGGGGTTCGGTTATTTCCTGAAATAAATTAGTATAAACGTACTATATATGTTAAATGGTCTTATTATAAAACTTAATGTTTTGTCTTATTTTCGGAAGCGGGATGGACATCTTATGGGAGTTCGTGATGAAAATTAGCCAGTAGTGGATCCGAAAAATCCATTTGGGGGGTAAGAGACTAAAGAATCCTCGGATTCTTTAACTTAAAAAAAATTGTAATAATTTTTTTTTTTTTTAAATAATAATTTATTTTTATATCGCAATTTTTAGGGGAGGGGGGTGTCACAGGGATCCCCTATATCCACCACTGTTAGCTCTCTGATTGTTTCTTGACCAAGTGTGCACAATCTGCGTTTCTGTTAAAATATGTTTGAGGCTCATCGCAGGGTCCTCTGTTTTCAAGTAGATTAAATCAAGCTACAATTAGATTTGATTATATTTCAATTTTTAAGACAATAATACATTTTATTTAGTGTTTTTACCACAACAGGCGCTATCGCTTCCAGTGTAGATGCTTAATCTCAATAAGTTTTATACATTTGGGGCGACCATTTTGTTTTTCGATTTTGAGAGTAAAAACCTAAAATAATGTTCGTAATCAGCACTCCCAAAATAGGTTAACAAGATTGGATACTACATTCTACTCAAAAATCCAAATTCCACTTTTAAATGAGCCATTTTTAAAAATATACTCTAGTCTGCATTGACAGCAATCTTTTTTTGACGTCATATTTAGACCCTTGCTGATGGTCCGATTTCGGCCAACCTTTATTACGTTCCTTTGTTTTCTTGTAATTTTGGGGGGTCGTGTAGTATATTGACTCTACTATTGGGTGATTCTCTGCTTTTGGCAGGGCGTGGCACCTAATTTGCATATTTCTCCTGTTGCATCATGTTTAAATGGCATAATTGAATTCCTTGATACACAAAACATAGGAATAGACATCATGGATGCCAGAATTGGATAATTATTTCCAAAGTGGTTCTCTGATTTTGGCAAGGCTGACCACCTAATTAACATAAAATACCATATTTGACCAATTTCCTGATTTTTCCCAATATTAGATTTTTGATATGTTGTTAAGAGGGTTTCCCCAGAATTAATGCCAGTGATATATTTTCTATTGCAATTTATTTTGGAATGAACCATAATTTGACTAAGACAACTATTTCAACCAGCTACTGTAAGAGCTGGAAAGAAGCCGTAAACCTGATTTCAATGCGGTGTGCGGTATTTGTCATGCGGTATGTATTGTTTTCTTAAAATGCTCAATGTCATACATAACATACGTTCACGTGTATCTGTTGTGTGGCGATAACAATAGTTTCAATTTACCGCTACCGCATACCGTATGACGTACGCTTGCATGCTATATGACATACACAGAATGCCGTAAAAATAGGGGGAGGTGCTGGGCCCCCGGGACCCCATCTAGATCCGTCACTGGATATCACATAGGTCATTTATAAATCATATAGCCCAAGACAAAAGGAACATTTTCAAAAGATAATAATCCACTATAGACGAAAGATATGATACATGAACAATAGATTTTTACAAATGTTTATTTTAATCCATTTTCCCTGCATGCTTAGTCTGATGATTTTGATGTTGAAGATAATTTGGTCTTGTGCGACAAAAAAAATAAAGCAACTCTAGTTTAAACTTGTCATATTCTTCAAACAATTCTTTGTCAGATGCATGTTTTGTCTGAAACAATTTAGAAATGTATCTGGCTAAGTGGCAGTCCTCATAAAAAAAGAAAAAGTGAACACGATACAATATTTTTAATTTCTTACTAAGAATATGACTGTATTTGTGTGGTTTATTACTAAAAGATGTTAAGTAATGGACACCCAATAAAACACATTTAACATTGTTATCTAGTGCATATACACTACAAGTTTGAATTGATTCAAGTAAGTCCATGGTAGCTTGAACCACCTATTACTTCAAAAGGTAATAGATGAAAGGAAATGACGTACGTTTCCACGGAAAACATTAAAATACCACAGCCTTTGATGTGTCATTTGTGGACCAGACCGGACTCGGTGGCGCAGTGGTTAACCTATTAGACACACTTCTGATTGATATCTTGGACTTATCAGTGGTCCACAACTGGTTTATCAAAGGCCCTGGTATATGTTATCCTGTCTGCCGGGAAGCACATATAAAAAGATCCCTTGCCGCTATTCGGAAAGATGGGTCTATGTGGGATAGCAGATTTTAAAAATATCATAGCTGCTGAATAAACAACGTGCTGGAGTGTCGTTAAACAACCAATCCTTTCCTTTCAACTGTGGATCACTGAGAAATGAAATATATCCAGTTGGTTCACTGATGTGTATTGACCCAGCAACACATACTACCTCAACAGTGCTCATTACCACTGAGGTACGTGTAAGCTGACATTCAATCTTGACCGATCTAGTACGCGAGGCTATTTTAAGATGGTCTGACAACATAGATGAGAATAAGAAAACCTCCACGACACTTCCTTACTGTTCCTAACCGAATCAGCAATATTAGCCTCTTAACCGTCGAGTGAAAATAACTATTAAAAGAAAAGCAGAGCATAAATAACCAGTCTTCTTGACCAACACCGGGCAGTGTCTGTGACCACTGAACTAGCGACGTCTGCGCTCATTTAAAATTACTTGGCCAATCAACTGTAATTAGCTTTTATCATTTGCTTTCCGCGAACGCTTTCCAATGAAAGACCCCTCTGAATCAGTTATGGCGTGACACTCGTGTTGATCAACTTCCACATCCTTTGTGAGGACTTGTTCGTAATGCCTCATATACTGAGCGAAATAAATAATGAATCGTAAGGTTATTAACATATATGTTACTTCAGTACTAATGTGGTAACGTCTGTATAAGACTAAGAGACAACATAAGTGGATTGAACCGCCACCCCCTCCCCGGTGGCGCAGTGGTAAAGATATTGGTCTCGTGGCTGGTAGGTACTGGGATCAAATCTCAGTCGAGAAATGGGATTTTTAATCTCGATCTGGTTCCAACCCGGTCAGTGTTCCTCAAAGCTCAATGGGTAGATGTTAGCAGCATTAGTGGAGCGACAGCGGGTTTTGTCTCTCTTACTAACAGCACAGGAAGCTGAGTTGTATGTCCAGGACAGCGTGCTTGAACCTTAATTGAATATAAGCACAGAAATAAATACAAGCAACCAACCAATCAATCAGGTGGATTGATTATCAGTATCGTGTATCTTTTTATATATATATATATATATATATATATATATACACACACACACATATTTATATTCAAAAAGAACGGGGAGCTTGGACCAGTGCCTAGAATCTAACGACATTGTTGAATACTATTCACCAACACATCTGAATTTTGTTCTACCGTGAGTCGGTTTAAACAACATTCATTACCGTCTCATCTACGGTTTGGGAATAATTCATGCACATTTAATAACACCTGCAACATATATCATTTCAAATATTATAATTATTATCCAAATTGATACATAATTGATAATTATTAAAGGTATATAATGTAATGGAGAATGTACGGGAAAGTGTGGATTATCCTGCTTAATCCCATCCTCACAAAGTCATTGGTCATCTATAAGAAAACTTTTTTGTTGATATCACGCTAAAAATATTATCCAATCAGATCGCTCGTTTATAAATCAGATCGGCAGGGAGGTAAATATAAACAATGGCTGAAATGGAAGCGATATGAAAACCTGGCGTATTTCATGAGACAGTTAAACCTTATATTTTAAATTTAAGAACGTATAATTAAAAAACAACATTCTTCCATGATTCATCACATACATCGATATCGGCAACAACCCAATGCATTGAAAGCCGAATTGTGATTTATTCTCCGCACCAGGAGTAACATTTTTCGGCCCGGGTTTTATGAACTATGTTGATCAGGAGTCCAAATCTCAAGGGTTCAAATCTCAATCGTGAGTCAAGGCATAGGGTTTTTAAGCTTGATATCGGCAACAACCCTGAGTAAGTGTTCCACAAAGCTCAGCGAGTAAGTGTATGCCACTTGCTCCGACTAGTGATCCACAACTGGTTTATCAAAATCCATAATGTGTGGTCCTGTTTATGGGAAAGCGCATATAAACGTTCCCGTCTACTAATAGAAAGTAGCCTATATGGTGATAGCGTGTTTCCTATGAAGACCATGAGTCGCAAAACACAATGTCTCACACCCAATAGCCACTGAATCAACAATGTGCTGGGGTGTCTTTGTTTCAATTACAATGATAATAATAATAAATAAGAAAAATAAATAAAGAATAATTAAACAATTTTTTTTAAATAAACTCGAACAAACCCAGGGATGTATTACTGCTATCAAAACAAACAAACCCAGGGATGTATTACTGCTATCAAAACAAACAAACCCAGAGATGTATTACTGCTATCAAAACAAACAAACCCAGAGATGTATTACTGCTATCAAAACAAACAAACCCAGGGATGTATTACTGCTATCAAAACAAACAAACAAACCCAGGGATGTATTACTGCTATCAAAACAAACAAACAAACAAACAGACACTTTATTACTTCATAAGTCATTTTACATGATATGATGACGAAGAAACAAAAAGGTTAAACAATACAACAGTGTCTACTCGAGGGTAACAGGTTTTACAACAGTTTGTGGTTTTTTTTTATCTTAATGGATAATTTTTACAACTAAACTCTTAACTCACGGATGGGTGGCACTCATCCAATTGTTAGTAGAAAAAAATAAAAAATAAACCTTTTTATATAACACACAGAAATTCATTGAGAACGTGTTTTTCCTATGAGGAATGGTATAATAAAACTGAGTGATTCCCATTTGACTCTAAAAAAATGAAAATGTATGGATCTTCAGTAAATATTAAAATTACATATTGAAGCTTAGACTTTATAATGCAGGAAGTCCAGCTTTCTTGTTATTCCGGTAAAATGCATTGTGGTATTAAGAGATTAAAAACTATTCAAGTTAATAAATAATAATAGACTGTTCTATCTACATCCTGTTGATAAATCATATGTTTGAGTAATTTCTCACATTTGTATTAAGAGGAAACCCTCTGCCGCCACATAGGCTACTCTTTCCGATAATCAGCAAGAAGTCTTTTATATGCACCGTCCCACAGACAGGCCAGCAAATACCACGGCCTTTGATAAACCAGCTCTGGACCACTGGTTGGAACGGAATATAGCCCAAACTGTAAATGGGTCCACTGACAAGGATCGATCAGACGACCGACCACTTCACACGCTACCATTTGAGCTACATCCCGCTCCATTCATTTTATTATTATTATTTTTTGCTTAGAACATATGGCGACATTCTTATTGAGTGTGAGCAAAACATCACAGTGGGCGGGTGAAACAAATGAAGGAATTACTATTCCTCACTTCACAGTTACCTGACATTTGCTGTCAGGTAATTGCGTATTGATGGTCAGAGTACACTTTTCACAATTATCCTACATAATGCGTAATTTGTCGGTACTGTTTAAAATTAGAATATGCTTCATTCAAGGCCATCGTATTTATTCTTTCTATTTTTTTTTTTTTAAAGTAGAGTTCAGGCGCAGATGCAGGATATCTGAAAGGGGGAGGTCCAAATTTGATGTTTGGATAGGCCTTGAGAAAATGTAAAAAAATAAAATTCTAGAAAAGGATCCCTCCACACTCTGGATCCGCTACTGGAGTCGGAGGCACTTGTACCGTAATTTACTAAATAATTTGTTTTAAATATATCATAACTCCTAAGTAACTATGTTTGGCTCCTCTGTAACGGGAAAAGAGATTTACTCTTCTTCATCCACCCCAGGAAAAAAGATAACTAAGACCATGGACACCTTTTAAATTTTATTATTATTTTTTTTAATATGAGCAGATTTGATTAACATTGTGAAAACCTAGATGGGTATTTGACTAGTGTTTCCCATATGGTAAATAATTATATTTGTGGATTGCTATAATGGGAATAGTTATGCTAGCGAGGGTTGGTTGGTTGTACTTATTTTAGAGGAGTATTTGATTAATGTTTCCCATATGGTAAATAATTATATTTGTAGATTGCTACAATGGGAATAGTTATGCTAGCGAGAGTTGGTTGGTTGTACTTATTTTAAAGGAGTATTTGATTAGTGTTTCCCATATGGTAAATAATTATATTTGTAAATTGCTACAATGGGAATAGTTATGCTAGCGAGAGTTGGTTGGTTGTACTTATTTTAAAGGAGTATTTGATTAGTGTTTCCCATATGGTAAATAATTATATTTGTAAATTGCTACAATGGGAATAGTTATGCTAGCGAGAGTTGGTTGGTTGTACTTATTTTAAAGGAGTATTTGATTAGTGTT
>JAULBS010153171.1:0-12021 GCA_032355785.1 Symmetromphalus regularis
CCCCCACTTTCAGGAAGCGATTGTTGCCTTTGGTCCAAAACATTTTAAAGGTTTTCAATGCTGGACGATGTCCGAACTAGACACCAGAAGCGAATACAGAATACCAGAAATCATATCAACTTACTAATGTAGTACAGGCATTTTGGAAGAGGGTCCAATATATCTTAAAGATTTTTAATAGTGTAAGTGGTTGGAGGGTCCAAAATAGGATACCAAAAAAGTGTAATGGAGGTTTTAATGAAACGAGCTATACTGACTCGAAACAATATCTATTATGTTAAATAAAATAAGATCCATTGAAAATGTATATGATTGTAGTAATGTCAGAATAAAGTTATCCTATTAGCATTATCTAGTGGGAATTTCCCTCATAGCTCAGTTGGTAGAGCGATGGACATTCAAACTGAGAGTCATGGTTCGAATCAGTGGAGGTTGAGATTTTTCTGTTACATGATATTGTTTAAAATCAACATACGCACCACGTTTTAGATGATGAATTACGTAATTGTTATAATGTGATTGTTTTGTTGTTGGGTTTTTTGGTCGGGTTTTGGGATTTTTTTTATTTTTATTGAGTTAACGAAAGGGAATATGTCATCCTTTCGCTTTATTAAATACCATACAACATGCCATGTTGTTAAAATAATATTTAATACAAGATGCACCACTTTATATTTATGTACATAGGGTGATCTAAGGCGTATAGGATCCCTCTTTTGCCCTCAATTTGTTTTCTCCGTTATAATTTATAATTTAAGTATATAAATAAATAAATAATAACGTTATCAATGATTACACGTTATTTTGTCTTGTAGAGACTGACTACGATATAATCTATACTGACACGACATAGAGAAACTGCGTTGTCTTTTGTGTAAATAAGCTTTTCCAATTGGAGAAGAAAACACACACATACACACATGCACACACAGATATATATATATATAAATAATAATAATAAAATAATGGCGGATCCAGAAAATCCATTGGGGAGGGCAATAATATGATTACGATTTCTCGTATTTTTATTTTAACGTTAAAATAATAATAATATATTTTTTTTAAATATTTGGCGGGCACGGTCTTTCACTCCCCCTCCCCCCCCCCCGATCCTTCACTGGGAACAATGATTCCATTAGGGTGGCTGTATTCTAATATCACTATTACGTTTGTTTATTTGAACAGATAATGCTACAAGATTTCAATGCCAAGAATGCACAGTTCAGAATTCTACCTCAGTACAAAGTAAAATCAGAAGGCGAAGTGGTAAGTAACTTAACACTATAATCCATGACACAAGTGCAGTGTAGTCGAAAGAACGTCGGCTCGTCAGACATTGCCGTGAAAGCAAACAAATGACTGACAACCGGCCATCGTGGCGCAGTGGTTAAGCTATCGGTCTCATGACTGGTAGGTACTGGGATCAAATCTCAGTCGAGCCATGGGATTTTTAATCTCTGTATCGGCTCCAACCCAGAGTGAGTGTTCCCAAGGCTCAGTAGGTAGGTATATACCACTTACACCGACCAGTGGTCCACAACTGGTTCATCAAAGGCCGTGGTATGTGCTATCCTGTCTGTGAGAGAATGCATATAAAAGATCCCTTGCTGCTTATCGATAAGAGTAGTCGCATTAGTGTGTCGGCAGCGGGTTTGGTATTTCCTACTAACTTCTGTCCTGGACAGACAATACAGACAACTGAACTGTGTACACAGGACAGCGTGTTTGAACCTTAATTGGATATAAGCATGAACTTAAATACAACCAACCAACCAAACGACTGACGTTATTCGCTTAAACGGCGGACATTATGTCGGACATAACAAAATCCTGAAAAAATTTGAAATTTTGAAAAGAATCAATGAAATGACCAACCTTCGGTATTGTTATGAGGACTGCCATGTTTTAAATGTCCGTATGTTGATATTTCGAATACCCGGATGTAAATAAGCAATCGATAACAAAATGAGCAAACAAGCAGGACGAACATATGGATAAATTCAGTATTATAAAATAGTGTTCGACAAAAGATGTTTTGATTCACTGTGTATTTTAATATCACGGATGTTAATATGCAAACGATCACAAAACGAGACGAGCGAGCATATGGATGGTTTTAAAAAATGTCGACATTATTTTTTATCGATTTTAAGGTTTTTTTTAAATGTTTTTAATCGCAGCGACATGAAAAGGTTTGGTGTCAGACGTGACTCTAAAATGTTAGACGTAAAGTACTTTTACGTCTGACATTTTGTCTGACGTAGCAAAAAACGTTTTCAGCTACACTGCAATTGGGACGTCAAAATAACATGATTTTAATCAAATAACAACGTGTCACTAACATAAATAACAAAATGCCACAAGCATAAATAACAAAATGTCAGAAGCATAAAATGTATACATCTGTTATTTTATTATTCATTATATTTTGTAAAAATTTGTATTAAAAAATTGACCTATTTGTTTCATGAAACTGTTTACATTTTTGTTCTCCAATCCTCTTAAGACGAGTTATTGTTAGTAACGTATGTAGGCTAATTTCAAATAACGTGTGATGCACTTCAGATCTATTTCTGAAAAACTCATGATTTAGCTGTCTTTTCTAAATCTCATTATATAAATACCTTATGAGTAGAAATGAATTTCATTCTCTAACTGACTACTTTTCTTCGCGTAATAATATGCCGTTTAAACTCTGTTCACAGGTCCAGATCTACGACCAGATTGTATTCGAGAGCATTAAGTCTCCCGGGCACTACTTCCACGCCAGTCAGGGCTTCCAAATAGATCACATATCTTTCGGGTAAGACCAATATAATATTATGTGCTAACAGATCAGTTTTAATCGGATCGACTGGTTTTTTTTTTTTTCTTCTTCTTTTTTTTACATTTCCTCCCTTATTGCGACAGCACCGTTGGGGTAGGATATGTTAACTTTCCGTGAATAGTTTACAGTGATTCTAAAGTACAGAGCCTCATTATTGTGCATGTACATAGAGCACGTACGACGCCCTTTGATAAACCCGTTATGGACCAGGGTCAGTGCAAGTGGCGTAAACCTACCCTTTGAGCCTTGCGGAAAACTTATACTGTGTTAGAGAAAAAAAAAGTTCATACTTCGACTGAGAATTTGATCCCAGTATCTACCAGTCGTTAGTCCGACAGCTTAACAACTGCGCCAACGGGTCCGACCTGTTTTAAAGAGAATTGACTGTACAACAAAACCATCATCAACAGTGGCGGATTCAGAAAATTCATATGGGGGGCATAAAGATTCGTTAACGTTAAAAAAAGTAATGGTTAAAAACAAATTATAATAGGATTTTTTTTTAATCGCATACTTTAGGGACCCTGGGCCCCTTTGGTCCCCGCCTTAATCCGCCAGTGATCAATTAGATACAGAAAACATCTGTCATATCTATTTCTAGTTAATGACATACTGTCATAGTGGGATGACCATTAAATGTCTAACAAGATAATAACACTTCTAAAAGCTATTCCCTGTTTTAGTATGGTAACGTCTAGGACAAAATAACCATCATTTCTGTGAAGTGTAATTGTTGGTAATGCACTACTACGCCAACGTCCACCTATACATTTTCCCTTCTAGTGTAATGATGTAATTGTAATGGTATTTTATTGATATATGTGACCTGCCACCACGAAATGAGTCACAAAGCACCATCCGGAAATTTTGATAAGTTTATATCACCAGAAAGTAGGAGATGAGCTGTTTCTAGTTTTTAATGATCCAAATTGTATACAAATATATAATTTGGTTATGGAGTTATGGTTATTTAAATATACTTAACTAAAAACGAAATATTGAATATTTTTAATGTGCCATTTCACCATTATCATTAGCAGCAAATACTTGTGATATTTCTGCGTGCACACACACACATACACAGCGAGAGAGAGAGGGAAAGAGAGAGAGAGAGGGAGAGACAGAGAGAGACACACATACACAGACACACGCACACACACACGAGATATCACATGTTGCGGACATGTTCTCTGCCAATGGATCATTACTGTGCCCACCCCATGAAAAAAAATATTTCAACATGCATACTTTCTTTTTTGGTTGAGTATATTATTAAAAACTTTTTTTTTCTTTACTGGATTGCTACAATTAGAGGGTTAAAATTATTAGTGACGTAATACCTATAACGTCAGTCTCCAGCATATACTGAACATTCTACAAGTGTTTTTGTGTCAAGTGGTACTTCAAGTTATAAACCACACGTTAGCACTATATGACGCATATGGTTATTCTAGAGCGTTCTATAGGTTACCCTTTGAAATAATGATGTAATTGCTAAAGTCCTGCATTGCTGCCTAATGTAGCGTTATTCTGTAACGCCAACGTCCAACATGTTGAATACGCTTCAAGTGTTTACCATTTAGGTGTATTCCTGGTTATCAACCATACACAATGGTCGTAACTGAATTAGCAAATGCATACGTATATTGTGTAGGTCCCGTTTCTGGCATAATGACGTAATTGTAGAGGACTGGTTTTTGTCATGTTGTTACGCCTTGTAATAGGGGAATATTCCAGTATTGACCGAATTTCCTATAAGTAGACTGGTAACTCAACTCTTGGGAGATAACAATTACCGTATTGGATTTTTAATTCGCCTCGCCTGACCGTCGACTTAACCATAATGGCGTTATTTGTTTCGTTATTATAGGGCAATTTAACCATTTTTGGTGGTTTAAATTACTTGTTATTTATAAACCAAATGTGTTTGTGATTGTCTTGATGTTTGAGGTAGATCAAAATGAATTTGACCCCAAATGATATAATACGAATGCCAGTTACGAACGTTTTAAAAGAAAAACCGAAAATAAATAATTTTGTTCGTAATAATTATGTTAGGGTTAAGTTTAGCCATGTTATGGGAATAATAGTCCAGAAACTAAGGATGGTGTCTTGAAAAAAATACCCACAAACATACAAATTCTTGAATCATGCCCAACCGGCACCATTGCATGTTTTATTTTATTTTCAAAATGGCGTCCAATATGGCTACCACATTCAACCGAAAGATAAGAAATGGTATATATTGGTGAATTTTATCTTCATTTTCTTTTTAATACCTCTTTTTCAATGTATTTTTTTCTATGTTTGCATTTTGTGTGTATGTGTGTGTATCTGTCAGTATGTGCGTATCTTTGTGTGCATGTGCGTGCGAGTGTGTGTGTTTAATTTATTTATGTTTTATTTTTATTTTTTTTTGTCATTCCTTCAAACATGAAAACAAATATTCCAGATATTGCTCAGAAATGAAAATTACACGAACATTATTAGTCACCCTAAATTATAACGATCCTATGAAAATGTCGAATTGCCATTTACGTTCACTGACCTAATATCGATACAGCATTATAATCGTTTCTCTCTATAATGACTTCTGTTTAGTTATCACATTTCTCGCTTTTATTAATTAATTTCTTATTAATTGATCTTTATCGCTGGGTCTTGTCGCCCCTAATTAACAGTTCGGTAAGTGGTCTATTTCGAAAATAATGAGAAAACTACGTTATATTACTTTTGACCTTTTCAAAGCTCTTTACTAATTGACGTGGCAATAAGGTGACGCCTTAAGAGACTAGTGTTATTGTTGTAGTACTGGGGGCAATTGGTAGATATGTGTACCTGTTGTATATATCTGTTATGTAAATATCTGACATTTACCGGCCTCCGTGGGGCAGTTTTTAAGCTATCGGACTCGAGGCTGGTATGTATTGAGGCATGGGATTTTTAAGTGAGTGCTCCGCAAGGCTCAGTGGGTAGGTGTATACCACTTACATCAACCAGTGGTCCACAACTGGTTTAATAAAGGTCGTGGTATGTGCTGTTTTGTCTGTGGGATAGTGAGTTATAGAAAAGCAGCGGGTTTTGTATTTCCTACTGACACTAACCTTTGTTCTGGACAAACAGCACAGGAACCTAAGTTGTGTGCCCAGGACTGCGCTCTTGAACCTTAATTGGATATAAGCACGAAAATAAATACAACCAACCAACTATATGACATTTTCTATACACACCTATATTACTAACGGCTAACCATTGTGAGCAGTTAGTGCACAGTAATGTCAGTTCGGATTAATTTATCCTGAAAGGGAGCAGTATGTAGCTCAAACGGTAGCGTATCCGCCTCTGAACCGGGATGTCCTCGGATCGATCCTTCTCAGAGGACCTATTTGCGGTTTGGTCTATTTTTCGTTCCAACCAGTGGTCCATAACTTGTTCATGAAAGGCAGTATAATGTTCTGTCCTGTCTGTGGGACGGTGCATATAAAAGGTCCCTTGCTAATTATCGGAAAGAGTAGCCTATGTGGCGGCAGCAGGTTTTCTCTAAATAAATATGTCAGTTTGACCATGTGATTGATATCCAATAGCCGATGATAAGATAAAAATCACTGTGCTCTAGAGACGTCGTTAAATAAAACAAAACTTTACTAAATAAATATGTCAGAATGACCATATCATTGACGTCCAATAGCCGATGATAAGATAAAAATCACTGTGCTCTAGAGACGTCGTTAAATAAAACAAACTGCCCGTATGGTGTAGTGTTTACTCTACCGGTAGGTCCTGAGATCAAATCTTAGTTGAGGCATGGGATGTTTTTATCTCAGTTCCTGGTCCAACCCAGAGTGAGTGCCCAGTAAGGCTCAATGAGCAAGAGTATACCGACTAGTGGTCCACAACTGGTTTATCAAAGATGGTTTGTGTTATCCTGTTTGTGGGATAGTGCATATGAAAGATCCCTTGATGTTTATTGATAAGAGTAGCCACAATGGTGTGGTGGCAATTAGTTTCGTCACTCCTACTAACATTAACCTTTGTCCTGATCAGACAGCATAGGAAGCTTATTTGTGTGCCCATGACAGTGTGATTGAACCGGAGTATGATATAAGCACGAAAATAAGTATAACCAAATGGGTATCCCCACAACATTTTAGCAATATGTTGCATTGCAAAATCATATACCCATTTGCAGTTTGGGCTATTTTCCGTTCCTACCAGTGGTCCACAACTAGTTTATCAAAGGCCGTGACATGTGCTGTCTTGTCTGTGGGACAGTGCATATGAAAGATCTTTTGCTGCTTATCGGAAAGAGTAGCCTATGCGGCGGTAGCGGGTTTCCTCTAAAAGACATATGTCGGAATGACCATAATATTGATTTTTATCTTATCATCGGCTATTGGACGTAATACATATTATGTATTATGAACCAATAGCCGATGATAAGATAAAAAATCAATGTGTTCTAGAGGCGTCGTTAAATAAAACAAACTTTACTTTTGCAAAAATCATATAATACAATAAAATAACTTTATTTACTTATTATGAGCGATTCCATTTATCATTGACCTTTTTTGCACTCATTTAGACTGCACAAATTCTTTATCACGGAATATTTGGTATCTCTACAAAATATTGAATGGCATGTGTTATGAAGTCTTGCGCAGTTTTAGATGAAGATATTATAACATTTGTGAAAATACGTGTACATGGCACAGTCTCTGGTGTATAGGCAAAGTCGTGAGATCAGAAGTCCAAACAATAACATTTGCTATTATATTCAAAATTTCTACACAAGATACGTTCCTTCACATAATTATGAATCTTTATTTTATTTTATTTTTTTAACGACTGCGCTAGAGCACATTGACTTATTAATCATGGACTATTGGATGTCAAACATTTAGTTATTTTGACACGTAGTCAAGTGTGAGCTCATATGAATTACTGCCAAAACAGAAATCATATCATGCTTGCGTTCAGTACAAAACCGCTAGCTGTCGCTCGCTAGACTAGTTTTTACGCTTCGTGTTAAACTTATAGAGAATATTTTAGAACCAGTCTAATTGTTGCACAGCGCCCGCGAAGTCTAACCTGTTCTGAACTCAAGGCTGTCTATATTGGTACATTAAATGTGTATAATATTCAATATATACTGAACAGCAAAAGAAACGCAAATGTTTGTTCAGATCCAGTTTAATCAAATTAACGAAAAATTAATAAAACCACAAAACTCGTGCTGCGCACGTTTACATTCTCTGCACATACTTCCAGTAAGCAAAACAGCCAACGTCAAAATATGGTTAACTTTTATTCAATTTAACATTGTTAATTAAATTTGCATTTCTTGTGCTGTTCAGTATACATCTACATGGAATATACATGCTTGATGAAATAGACAGCTGAAAAGAACGGCGGTGGGATTTTTATTCTGGTTATTCAATAGAGCCAAGAATTAAATGTGATTACAAATAAACTTTTAAGAGAAAGATGGATAGCTTTCTGCTAAGAAAGGGGAAGAAATCCATTTTTATGTCATCATCAATGTGTAGCTGTCAGAATGAAGAAACTGATCATTTGTCTTTGATATGTATGTTTCACATCTTGTGAAATAGAACTGGAATTTGGTATACGTCATAAACAAGGAAGTGAACGATATGTGTTTCACATCTTGTGAAATAAAACTGGAATTTCGTATACGTCATAAACAAGGAAGTGAACGCAAGAACACCTTTTTATCCTCAGCTGATTAAAATCTTTACTTAATGCGCCCTTATCGTTTGTTATTATAATCAATCCAGTTTTGTAATATATACTCCTAAGCAAATGTTAAGTATCACCTTCATTAATGTATTTATCATATTTATGTATCGTACTTTGTTTATTTGTTTGTTTGCTTTACTCATTTATTTATCATATTTATATATTGATTTATTTATTGATTGATTGATTTATCACATTTATTTATCGTATTTTATTTATTGTATTTTATTCATTTATTTATTTGTTTCTCATATTTATTGATTTATTTTATTATTTGTCGTATTTTATTTATTTATTTTTCACATTTTATTTATTTATTTATTTATCGTATTTTATTTGTTTGTTTAAATCACTACTTTTTAATTTAAATGTTTTAGTTTTTATTTAGTTTTATCTCATTTGAGAAGGACAAATGGGACTGTTCTGTTCTTCGCTTTCTTCAACACATGGATTAACAAATTTTATAATTTTAATTCTATAAGATCGTCTGTGCATGCATGCATAATCCATCTATAATTTACTATTTTGAACCAAATTTGTCGTACATGTACAAAGTATTCTAATTTTAACATTTCAAAACTCATGTTAATTTTGACCTTTACAGTTCGGAGTTGAATCTTGGGGTCGAAAGGTCAGGATTCTCACTGGTCCGGTTTTGCCAAGAAAATCCGGAGGTGGACTTGTATGTGAAGGTAAACAGAAAGCATTTAATTAATTAGCCACAATATGGTAATTAAGTAATAATAAATATAGTATTTTTTTGTCTATTAAGATCACTGAGGCAGTTTTATTGAATTTTATATTTCTATTTCTTAAACTGATTTCTAAAAATATTCTTTTTTTATAATTCTCTTTGGAATGCAAAATCTTACACAATTCAATTTGCACAACAAAATTTCATTGTTTCTTCTGCCATCTTGAATATTTATTGATTTTGGCAGTTTTATATATTTAACAATAATTTTCTTATAACGTTATCATTGATGCTTGTGCTCCAATATTTCATTACTACTACTACTACTACTACTACTACTACTACTACTACTACTACTACTACTACTACTACTACTACTGCTGCTGCTACTACTGCTGCTACTACTACTACTACTACTACTACTACTGCTACTGCTACTACTACTACTGCTACTGCTACTACTACAACTACTACTACTACTACTACTACTGCTACTACTACTACTACTACTGCTACTGCTACTACTACTACTACTACTGCTACGGCTACTACTACTACTACTACTACTACTACTACTACTACTACTACTACTGCTACTTATGGCATGCCAAGTCTACAGTAACATATAGAAATCTTATAAATCATAAAATTCTCACAAATGTATATGACAGAGACCAAGGGAAACTTGGAAATTGACAAAACTCAGCTCGGAGCTGTGATCAAGTTTCTAACTCCCTCACCCATCTTTTCGCTATAGCATACGTACGGACAGAATCACAGGGGCGCAAGAATGAAATTCATATTCAGAGGGGGTGCGGAGTGCGGTGCTCCCGTTTCCCGTTTCTGAACATCAGTATTTACCGGTGAATGCTTCAACGATGAAAAAAGGAACATATTTTGAGAATAATTGGGGTTGGGGGTTGCTGCCCCTACCCTGTCCCCCCCCGCCCCAACGCACCATAGACAGCACGTTCTCTTTGGTTTCTCGCCCTCAAGAAACTTGATCACAGCTCTATATTCAATTGTGTCTATTTCTGCTGAGTGGTAGGGAGTGCCTAGAGGAAGAAATCAACAGCAACTCACATGAAAGCACAATATGAACAAAATTAAGCACATTACATTTCAAAACAATAATGAACATTACCAAGCACAGAAACAAATTACCTATATCCTTTCTGGAACTGGGTCAGGCTCAAACTTATATATATTTCAAACACTGGGAGGTGTAAACTTTAATGGGTTTAATCTCTATTTGGTAGTTAAATCCGGTCTGACTCATTGTATAAATTACCTGATTTCCTTTGCTCTCCAGATTTATTTTTAACCGCGATTACACCTTTACCCCATTAACCTACTTTCTCTCAGTCAGTTGATACTATTGAAGAGTTTTTCTGAAATGAATAAAAAAAAAAAAAAATTTGGTGATAGAAAGTTCTATTATACGTTTGTCGTATTCTTAAAGACATACTATCACTGTTACAATGTTTTTACATGTGGCTGTCGTCATAAAGTACAAATATGACAATAATTATTTGAAAATATACTCTTATGATTTATATATATGTGTATATTACTCTACCCCAGTTGTATATACTCATATCCTCGTTGAATTTAAAGTTGCAGTATAACAGTTAGAAGTGTCATATTTTAAAGGCGAAATATATCAGTTAGAAGTGTCATATTTTAAAGATGCAGTATAACAGTTAGAAGTGTCCTATTTTAAAGGCGAAATATATCAGTTAGAAGTGTCCTATTTTAAAGATGCAGTATAACAGTTAGAAGTGTTCTATTTTAAAGGCGAAATATATCAGTTAGAAGTGTCCTATTTTATAGACGCAGTACAACAGTTAGAAGTGTCATATTTTAAAGAACAGTATAACAGTTAGAAGTGTCATATTTTAAAGATGCAGTATAACAGAAGTGTCATATTTTAAAGAACAGTATAACAGTTAGAAGTGTCATATTTTATAGACGCAGTACAACAGTTAGAAGAGTCATATTTTAAAGAACAGTATAACAGTTAGAAGTGTCATATTTTAAAGATGCAGTATAACAGTTAGAAATGTCCTATTTTAAAGGCGAAATATATCAGTTAGAAGTGTCCCATTTTATAGACGCAGTACAACAGTTAGAAGTGTCATATTTTAAAGATGCAGTATAACAGTTAGAAGTGTCATATCTTAAAGACGCAGTATAACAGTTAGAAGTGTCATATCTTAAAGACGCAGTGTAACAGAAGTGTCATATTTTGAAGACACAGTACAAGTTAGAAGTGTCATATTTTTAAAGATGCAGTATAACAGAAGTGTCATATTTTAAAGTTGCAGTATAACAGTTAGAAGTGTCATATTTTAAAGTCGTAGTATAACAGTAAGAAGTGTCATTTTTAAAGGTGCGGTATAACAGTTAGAAGTGTCATATTTTAAAGTTGCAGTATAACAGTTAGAAGTGTCATTTTTAAAGGTGCGATATAAGTTAGAAGTGTCATATTTTAAAGGCGAGGTATAACAGTTAGAAGTGTGATATTTTAAAAACGCAGTATAACAGTTAGAAGTGTGATATTTTAAAGACGCAGTATAACAGTTAGAAGTATCATATTTTAAAGATGCAGTATAACAGTTAGAAGTGTCACATTTTAAAGATGCAGTATAACAGTTAGAAGTGACATATTTTAAAGACGCAGTATAACAGTTAGAAGTATCATATTTTAAAGATGCAGTATAACAGTTAGAAGTGTCACATT
>JAULBS010153182.1:0-12020 GCA_032355785.1 Symmetromphalus regularis
ATTATTTAGTGTAAAAATATATTTATCTATATGATAATACATGTTCAGTCTATTTCGGAATCCAGTTAACGTTAGGTATTGACTTTTACATTTTGTTTTATAGATGTACTGTTTAGTAATTAAGATTATTAAATTGATAATATTATCTTTTTTAGAGGTTAATGTTAGTATGAGACACGAAACCCGCTTCCGCTACACTAATGCGGCTACTCTTATAGATAAGCAGCAAGGGATCTTTTATATGCACTATTCCACGGCCTTTGATAAACAAGTTGTGGACCACTGGTCGGTGCAACCCATTGAGCCTTGCGGAGCACTCACTCTGGGTTGGAGCCAAAGAACTAAAAATCATGCCTCGACTGAGATTCGATCCTAGTATGTACCAGCAACGAGTCCGATAGCTTAACCACTGCGCTACCGGGACCGGTTGAATAAGGGTGTTTTAGAGAGCAAATAGTCCAAGTCTGGATTTGTTTTGTAGATTTGCCTTTCCTTTAGTAGTATCATCTTGAAATAAGGTCAAGTGTAACCACTGAAATTGTTTAACGGCAATGGAATAAGTAGAGCCACTTTTGGCCAATCTTCAAGTAAATTGTAGAATTGTTTACAGAGCTACGACGAAAAGCTCACAGGCGACAGATCGTGTTAAAGTACTTGTGACCTATAAGCATACGGGTCTTTGCGGATAACTGGTCAAGTGAAAGGAGTGAATGTTTTACGACATCCCAGCATATATTTGTGTTTTGTTTTGTTTAACGACACAACTAGAGCACATTGATTTATTAATCACCGGCTATTGGATGTCAAATATTTTGTAATTTTGACACGTTGTCAAGTGTGATCCAGCCTCTAACGGGTTTTGAACCACTGTCTTCAGCTTGAGAGCCCGATGTTCTACCACTGGATCACTAAGGCTCATCATAGCACATTCTTTATTCAGAGACCAAGATGTCAGATATATGGTGTTCTGCGAGTCATGGTCTTTAGAGGAAACCTCGTACCGCCAAACTACTCTTTCCGATTAGCAGCAAGGGATGCTCCCTCTGGATCCGCTACTGGTTACATGTACTGAACAAATTGCTTTCAATAAAATTTCGTGTGCTTGTGTGTACGTTCATGTGTATGTGCGCGCATGTATGGTGTTAATTTTTTTTTTCTCCCATTTTTAAGGCTTTGCTCTTTAAATTATGTTGGTGTTGGGGACCATGGAGAACATATATGATGATGTCAAAGGCAAAACGACCAGGGTCACACATTTCCATAATTTGAGATCTGATACTGCCATCAATAACTGCGTACGAAGACCCTTATTTTTAAATGTCCTTATACATGCAAAATGACCAGAGTCCTTAAATACGAGGTTAAAAAATTATAGCTTCTGGCAAAACAAGATGTCAAAAAATGATAGCTTCTGGCAAAACAATCAAAGACATATTATTTATTTTTCTGTTTGACTTCAATGTAATCAAGATCGTTTTACCTTTGACGTTTTCAAATATGTAAGTATAGAAATAAAGACGTGTGCAACATCCGTTTCTGCTCCTTTTCTCCTTTTCAAATGCTCAGTGCTAAACCAATCACCAGCTTCATCCAAGGCGGAAATAGTGTTGATGCTGTTATTGGTCTAATAACGGAAGTCGTGGATCTATATAAAGCACGTTTCTCTCAACATCTTCATCCCAACCTAAACTAGTCCTCGAAGTGCTACTTACTGATCTTCAATACGCAATCATGTCTATTGTGTTTCCATCAACGCTGAACATTTCCATGATGAACGAAAATGTCGTAGCCGTGTCCTCGACGTCCTACAAATGCCATTGCTCAACGGCGATGTCGTCACTCAAGACATTGGCATTCATTGAAGGATATTCTGTTGGAGGAAACGCAGGAATGAGCACTTCGTTGACGACGTCTGGAGTCTGTGTAGCACTTTGAAGTATCAGCCTTTTCAAGACAGTAAGATGACGATGACTAGTGGGTTTTTGTTGTGGATTCTTTCCGAATATTGCATTCTTGGGACTCTTCCGCAAATTAGATGTGGTTTGTTAGAGTGAACAAAGAAGCCAGAGTTCGCAGACAAAAGATGTCTGGTGAAGCTGCTATTGACATTTAACACGACATCCGCGAGAAGATGATTTTAAAATGGGTTTAACAAATTTGATTACTCGTCATTTAACGCTTGTGCTAACACATGAAGTGCATTTGACAAATGGTGAAGGTACATTATATTTATAGCTTTATCCACTGTTATAAACTCTACATCCAAATACGACAAGTTAGATCCAGTGTTATATACACTACTGAAGGAATGTTTTGATCATTTTTGTATCTTTTTAAGCCAGATAGGTTTAGAATATCCCTCTTTGTGTTGTCATTTGGACTATAGAAATAACGTTATTATGGGACATTCAATCATTGAACTTATCTTTAGAAACTTTTTTTAGTTTAGCCACATTTCCTTTTCATGGATTTGAAGCAAGAACTTTGTCACATTAAAGTGACAACCTGCCTCGAAACACCCATTGTGACACCTCAAGCACCATTTGCACGTGTTTTGCATGTAAGTCATTACATGTATGCCAATTTTAGCAATAAAAGGAATGAGCATTTTCCTTTCATCGTCACTTTAAATTTAGCTATTAACTTTTATTTATAAGCATTAATATTTTTAACGAACTCTTTTGAGTAGTATATGTTTATCAGCTGAATGGTGAAAACCTCAAATACAAAATTTCCCCCAACCGTAATTTTAGGAATATTTACAAGATTAACGTAGATTTATTATTCTGTAATTGTTCAGTGAGATACAAATTGGGAAAATTATGTAATGGCGGTTTCATGATATGGCAAATTAAGATTACACTTTGGCTCTAAGGTAAGAAAAAATCTGAAGAAAAAATATGTTTCCAAACTAGGATTATTGCGTTACAATTGTGTGCAACTATAGAAATTATAAATAACAATGTCATGCCTTCAAAATTTAGTTTTTATTAGTTTATATTGTTAAACATGAAATGTCATAGTCGCATTTTGCTATTTTTCGGTAAATAAAATATTATATTAACAGACAACATAACCTTTTGTTACTTTGTTTATGCATTTGATTGAGTGGTCAAAAATGGAAATAGCATTGTCATAATTGATTTTTGTTATTATTTATTTTTAAAGCTAGTTTAGTTATAGTAGGACTGACGAAATCTGCTGTCGCGATGTGCAGCAAGAGGTCTTTCTTCTTCTTTTCGTTAGCCATGGGTCACTCTGTAGCGCCATGGGCCACCCTGTAGCGCATCCACAGGCCTATACAGCTTTTCTTGAATGGCGGCAGGCGTTGGCCAATCTCCTTCCTCAGCAGCTGGTGAGTTCTGCAGCCCTGAAGGATGTGCTCTGTTTTCTGTTCTGCTTCCTCACAGGGGCACATGGGGGATGGTTGGTTGGTGTGTTGTATTTATTTTCGTGCTTATATCCCATTATGTTCCTGTGCTGTCTGTCCAGGACAGAGGTTAGTGTTAGTAGGAGACACGAAACCCGCTGCTTTTTCTATAAACAGTAAGGGATCTCTTTTATATGCTTTATCCGAGAAACACAATAGCACATACCACGGTTTTTGTTAAACCAGTTGTGGACCACTGATCGGTTAAGTGGTATACACCTACCCACTGAGCCTTGCGGAGCACTCACTCTGGGTTGGAGCCGATACTTAGATTACAAATCCCATGCCTCAACTGAGATTTGATCTCAGTACCTATGGCACTAGGTGGGACATTTTTATACATGTGCTGGTTCAACTGGTCGTTTCCGGTTCTTAGGCGGAACATAGGGCTCTTTTATACATACGCTATCCCATGAATAGGTAAATCATTTGTGGACCTCTGGTCATACACCCATCAATTGGTTTTAGTAGAGCACTCTCTGAGTACCAGTATCAAGATTAAAAATACAGTACTAGTATCGGATGCCTCGACTGATATCAAATACCAATACTAACGGCATGGTCGCCGAAACTGAGGCGGCAGGGGCAGCGGCCGCTGACTAAATAATTGGTCCAGAGCAATTAAATTAGTTTTTCTAGTGTCTACATTTCAAAACTTTCACTCATGGCCGGGGACACCCTAGCCCTCAACATCGCTAGTCTGCCGCCACAATGTCACCAGCCGTGAGTGAAAGCAAATCACAACACCACCTAAGGGTGGGCCTTTAAATACCTCTAGGATTTGAGCACAGTACCAACACTGAGCCAGATGACAAAATACTACATCACCAAAAGGGTCGGCGCAGCCATTTAAATATCGGGGGCTGGAGTAGGAAGACTGGATAGGGGTGCAATCAGTCATTTGAATGTATTCAAAAATTGTAAATATTGTCACAAAAAAGGGAGCCACAGAATATGGGGAGGGGCAATTCCCCCCCTTGACCCCCTACCCCATGGCTGCGACCGCCCAGCGGTTTCCAATAATAACGAAAAAACAAGACTTTGGTTGTTAGGTTATTTAATTCTTAAGAGAAAACCATGAAACACGCGTACAAATTAACATAATTTATGAATAATGCACCTTGTGTTTTATACCTGCTCTTAATCTAAATGCTTCTTGTTACAGTTTTAGTGAACTCCATACAATACAAAGAACACTTCCTCATGATTACATCCGCAACATCTACACTCTATAATTACTACCATTCAATGGTATGTACAAAATACTAGACTGGTTTTCATAAAATCTTTAACGCCCTTCGAAAATAAGCTTCAGTGTTGTTGTTTGTTTGTTGTTGTTTTTTTGGAAGAATAATAATTTCAAGTTTTCCGATCTTTCCATTTACATTAAAGCCGAAAACACATTTATGTTTTGCAAATATACATTTATTTTTTACTTACTTTTACTTAAGATTAAAGCCGGAAACACACTTATGTTTTTGTCCACCGCACACGTTCTAAAGCTACGCTTCATCTGCAACACATTATATTTGTTTTGTTCCTGATAATGTGCGTGTTTGTGCAATTGCAGTGGAATCGCGGTCAAGGAAGGCGTGCGGAAGCGGGTGTTAACAATGGAAAAAATTTAAAATAAAATAAACAAATGTGACCTGGTTTATCTTTTCCTGAAGTGTGAATCGAACATGTGATCGATCGCCGACGATTTAACGATTTTATGTGAACCAGGCTTTATCATCAAACAGCATGTAAAGAGGTATACAAAATGCTAATCACCCACATCAGATAAACGATTTGATCGTGGTTTATATTTGAAACTGTTAGTTTATGTTATGACGTTATTTAAGCTATTTTTCCTCTATAAATACACTGAAAGTCAAAAGAAAAAAAAATTAATAGAAAAAAATATATAATATAAAACTAAAAAAAAAAAAAAAGGAACACCTCCCAATTATTTTATCGATGATAGAGTTTGTCGATGAGACGAATTTCAGAATATTTTTTCGGTTATTTTCTTCAAACCTTTGTCTTGCTCTTTTCACTACTTTCAAAATGAATTCCCCTGATATATTTTCTATTGACCTCCAGTATGTTTTATTTTGTGTAATACACTATCGAAGGAACAGAATATTCAGTGGCATAGCATGGGTTGCCTGCGCCCAGAGCAAGGCGAGTATTGCGTCCCCCAACTCGTGCACCGTGAGAACTCACCCAGTCCATTCCACCAGTTAAGCCATGATAAATTAATTTTGTGTTTCGGGTCCCGTAAATCAATGAGGGAGGCAGGAAAACACAACACATAGTTTCTTTTTAACACAAGCTTAAATATCACAAAATTGTATCCGGATTTACGGCGAAATGTCTCGGTGCGATACGACTGGGGGAGAACATGAATAAGGGCGAAACAACCCGTTATCCCCGGTGTATCACAGTGACGTGAAAATTTCAACACATTCTTCAAAATATCCAAGTAATTTACTTCTAAATTGGTTGAAACATAAAATGTAAACAGTTTTGATGGGACTATCGTAAATTCTAGTTTTAAAAAAAATCGAGAAAATTATAATTTGCGCATACGATTTGACACAAGGTTCACAGAAAATCATAGGGGGTGGACGATCTGAAACACAAAAATTAGTTTATGAGGGCCTTATGGAACATTATAGAACCGGTATCTTCAAACTGAAAATCATGCTATTAATATGCATTATATAATTCACCGATAAGGATTATACGTGGACATTATGGCTGTAATATGTAAGAAAAATACTGTAAAATGTTACGTGGTAACGTTTATTTTCCCTGTCATGTTGAAAAATTGGGTAGAATGTAAGAACATCGAGAGATTTTCTGTATGAGGGGGAGTGTGCGTTATTTATTAATTATTACTACTTTATTTTTTATTTTTATTTTGCGCCCGCGGCAAATGCCTCTGTTGCCCCGACCACGCTTCGCCACTGAGAACGTTCAACTTATGAAAAAGATAATCATCCTAGAAGTAACACATCCTAATTATCGTAGGCCTATCATTCGACCTGCAAAAAATCTAAAATTAAAAATAGAATTTTTGAAAATATAAACATGTTTATAGATTTTGTTTTTCTTATGGATCGGAATTCAAGAAGTATAAACAAGCTGTTTGTTTCATGTACAAATACTGACCAAATATTCTGTTCAACAGATTTTTTTTTACTACATGTAGTAAGATTGTCCGCACACAATATCGAAACACGCCGATTTCAAACTGATTATTTCTTCTTTCTATCTGCAACCAGGTCGGCAGCTTCGTCAAACTCGGCTTCGGCAATGTTCAACATTAATGAACCGGCATTTAGATAGACACGATTTTGAGATTGCGCAATCTGAAAATTAACAAAAAAATAACAAATAATAATAAATTAAACGCACAAAAAAACACAATTCTGAAAACGTATGAATACAGTTTTTGAGAATGTGTCTCTAAGCCGAATGATAAAAAGTTATGAACGAATTAATTGCAATTTGATAGATCCGATTCTGAGTGTGCAAACTGATAAATTGAAGAAAAGAAAACACATAAAAAATACAATTTTAAGATCGTATTAACACAATTTTAAGAATGTGTCCACACTGTAACGTGTCACTAAATGTGCATCAACGTTCCTTCTGCTCCAGCATTTGATAAATGACAGCTGTACGAAATCAATTTTTATTACTTATATTCTTTTATATAAAGCTGTACAAAATGCTGAATTAACTCCATCAGATAAATGATTTGATCGTGGTTGATATTTGAAATTGTTACAACTGTACGAAATAAAGTTATATAACATATATTCGAATCGCCATTTTGCTATTCTAAAATTATATGGTTCTACATCGTGTGTACAATCTGTTATAAGAATACATAAAAACTAATTCAAGTGTTTACAACCATTAAAATAATATTAATAATAAATAATAAAAATAAATGTAAATAAAAAGGTCCCTATTCCACTCACCCAGTTTACGTAAGGCAGATACCTACGATGAATCTTTCAAATGAGATACATGTACGTCAGATAATTAAAGATATTGTTCACCAGCTTAAGATATCTTATACATGTACAGCATTTTTTGTTCGTAAAAAAGTATTATTTACAACTTCGTTTAAAATACCCCTACCCCTAAAAAAGATATTAATAATAATAAAGATTAAATTAAAGATTGTTTTATTTAACGACGCCTCTAGACCACATTGATTTGTATCTTATCATCGGCTATTGGACGTCATACATATGGTCATTCTGATATATTTCTTTAGAGGAAATCCGCTGCCACTACATAGGCTACTCTTTCCGATAAGCAGAAGGGAGTATTTTATATGCACTGTCCCACAGCCACGACAGCACATACCACGACCTTTGATTAACCAAATATGGACCACTAGTTGAAACGGAAAATAAAGCGAAGAAAACAAAGAAATAATGTTAGCTGAAAGTGTGTTACATTGTATATATGAGGTGATAGTTATCATAAAACAAGAATAGGTCACTGTAAAAGATAACTTACGGTTCTGGCAATGTTCTGGGCTGCTCGAATCTTTCTCAGCTTCAGATATCCCGGGTTTGCACTAACAGCTGCCCCTATGTGTGGTTGTCAAGGAAAATGTGTTTTTTTCTTTCAAAGATTTATTATACATGAACTAAAATGGATAAACTTCAACTGAGTTAATCAAAAATGTCTATCTTAATATTGTTTTTACAACCATGTCTAATTTCCTTTCCAATTCTAAAAAAATCAGATATACCATCTGTCGAAGGCTGCGATATGTGCTATCCTCTAGCGTGGAGGCAAGATTTTTGAAGGGGGAGGGGGGGGTCCATATTTTAAAGTAATGGTTAATTTTTGCGTCCTTCCACTCGTAAGAATGTTGTTGTTTTTAAATTATGAGCAAAAGGGGTAGGGGGCGCGCTTCTGAGCCTCTGTGGGAAACGCCAAATAATAATTATAAAACCCAATCTACTAATATAAATAATGGAATATCGGCGAACGTGTTTCTTGTAAGGGTGCTGTTTTAGAGGTTCGCCAAGGTGCCTCTGCCCCTCTATACTAAATATACTTATCTTTAAATTTTATTTCATTTTTGGTAATTTCATAATTACTCCCCAGAAATAACTAGTAACCTTTGATTAAACCCACGTTGGTGAGAAAAAAAAGTTATTTTTAAAATGTGCTAACGAACAATGTTATTTATTAAAAAAAAATAATGTTAAGTTCTATTCTCGTTTGATGCAATTATTCATTTCCTTATTTGAACATATTAAGTATTTGTGTAGGCGTACTTTACATTTTATTGTTGTTACATTTAACTATAATTCAGTACAATCATAAAATACAAATTCCAATATAATCACCAGTTACTGCAGACTTCCAAGAATAAAATTTCAAAACTTTTAACCACTTTTCAAAAAAATAAATTGACTTTTTCGCACACAAATCTCTAAAAATGTAGATGTAAACACTGCCATGAGCTAAAATTGAAATCTGGAAAAACTGAATGTTCTATCTGCATAAAAAGACAGGGTTTATACTCTTTAAGGAGGATAAAAATAAGTTCTAATGGAGTAAAAGATGGTTTTCAGGGACAGAAGTAATCGTTCGCACTCTGATCAGCAGGATCGAAAAATATCTTGGCTGATGCAGACATTTCAAAACTTTTACACGACTTTCAGTTTTAACAAAATATTCAAATTTTTTCAAGGTTTCTGAAAAGTATTTTGCAATTTTCAAAACTTATGCAGGTTTTAATTACCGCTGGATCCTTTAACTATATTCATCAAAATAATAATTTAAAAAAACAATAAAAAAAAACATTCTTTTTAAATATTAAAACAAAAAAAAAAGGTTAAAAATAATGTACTGCACATGCTTATCTATTTCAGTGTGCACAGTCTCCCATTAATTCCATAACTATATTCATCAAAATAATAATTTAAAAAATAATAATTTTCTTTTTAAATATTAAAAAAAAGGGGGGTAAACAAATGTATATATATTTTTAAAAAGGGAGTGGGGGTAAACAAATGTACTGCACATGCTTATCTATTTCAGTGTGCACGGTCTCCCATTAAACCGTCTATTGATTACAATATTGCGATTCCTGAAAGCTTTCCAACTCCGTTAAGGAAGAGTTCAAGGGCCATTTCAAGATTTGACGCATCACCTACTATGTAATGCATTATTGTGACTTCCTGTTGATAAAATAACATTTGATACGACATGCAGGCAGGAAGCGATCCTAGTCATAAGCTCCATCTGGGAGCTTAATTACTCACAGTTGCTTCACTGTGCACCTGGGTCTTGATAAATCAAAAATATGGTATAAAAGTCGTGCATTTTTCTTTTTTTTTGGTGGGGGGGGGGCTCATAATTTTATTGGCGATTTCACATCACATCTACAAACACACGCAGAGAAAGAAACACACACACACACATATACATACAGAGAGAGAGAGAGAGAGATAGAGAGAGAGAGAGAGAGATAGAGAGAGAGAGAGAGAGAGGGGAGAGAGAGAGAGGGGAGAGAGAGAGAGAGAGGGGGGGGGAAGAGAGAGCGAGAGTGAAATTCAAGCTCTGCCCAACCCCCTCCGGTTCCAACTCCCTGCAGACATGCATTCTATTATACACAGTAGCACAGACTGCACTAAATCATTTTTAATTTGCGGTAGTCAACGACGGATTCTGGTTAGATAATGGATATGTTCGGTAAGATATGATTTTGTGTACCAAACCCCATCAACAATGGCATGTTGCCATAAATATGATATCTACGTTCGATGTAACAGGAGCAAAAATGATGACGATGACGAAGAACGTTTTAATAGGTTTATTAAATAATGCTACAATACATTTATTGAGTCTAGACACAGTGGAAACCTCCAATGTCGTTTCCTACTCATTATACTATTAATAAAATTCCTGTCAAATATTTTTTATATGCTTGTAATCTCTGAGAAAAAACACAAAACTCCACTAAGTGTTATTTCATGTAGTACTTTTGTTTTTGTTTAATGACGCCATTAGAGCACATTGATTTATTAATTATCGGCTATTGGATGTCGAACACCGGTCACTTTGACACGTAGTTAAGTGTGACCCAGCCTTCAATATGTTTTGAACCACTGTCCTCAGCTTGAGTGTATGATGTTCTACCACGGGACCACAGACTCAGTGATGTTTTCTAGCGTAGCCAGTATCGGGCAGACCAGTCGCTTGCCTCGTATGGAATTACAATAAAATTTGTTGTTTACTTATTATCTACATGGTTCAAGCTCCCAATGTCTGGGTTTGCCCCGGAATTTTTCCCTCAAATGTAATAAATTTCCAACCTTTCAAACAATACTAGATACACGTATAAATGAAGTGTATTAAATCCATCAATGATGCACATGGTTTGGGCGAAGCCATTTCAACTATGTACATCAAGTTTCAATCTGGACAATTTCCACATGGTACCGACTACATGAAATAATGTTAACTTATATGAACATGTTCAAGTTTCAAGTCACCTATATCAAGACAGATTAAATAAACCACGAACTTCCACTGTGTACGGACAGGGTCAGGTCAGCCAGTTGGGCCTACGAATTTGAGGGGTCTACTACCCCTGGTATTTAGCACTGATTACAAAATTACTCAATGAACAGTTTGAAATATGGGCCTACATTTCCCATCTGGCCTGGGCCTATTACCATCTCTGCACGGACCTGGCTATACTAAGAACAAAATAGTTTTGTTCCTCAAAACATCAAATTCTTCATAGAGTTGGGAGTATTGCCTAAAATAAATTATATTATCATCAATATGATAAAATTATTTGATATTGTTTTATTCTTGCTATTTTAATTAATTATTGGTATTGCAGACAAAACATGGTTTTCAAGAAAAATTATGGCAATAAGAAAATACTGACCATGCGCATTCCGGGTAGCTACCACACTTCCTTTATTTCCATTAGGTTTGTGGGATTTTTTCGGTGGGATATCCATCCGCCATCTTCTGTACATTAGTCTATAGACGGTAATACAGCCAGAATGTCTAAAGCGATCTCATTGGTCAGCTTTCACCTACTGACCAATCACAGACTACGTTTCTTAACATATAGGAAATCTGATTTATCATTTACCGACTTCATCCCCAAGGCCTTTCCCAGGGCGGAGATTTCGGCGACAAATTAGAAATTCACTTTCAAGTCGTAATAATTGACGACTTCAGCGTAATGGCCACCGTAACATCGTAATAATCACGCCCAAATCATAATGGTTGCCATGTCATAATTATGGTTTAACTAACACATCCCAAATCACAGGCACAAATAAACCAGCTATTAAGGGCAACATTGTGGTAAAACAAACATCTGAATAAAATGCCTGCTCTAAACATATCAAACTACATGTATATACAATTTTTAAGATCACTTTCACAATTTATAGAATAGGAAATTTTTACAAAGGCTTATATTAGTGTGAGTGCACAAAAGGAGAACACAAAAAGACAACAAAAGAAAGTAAATTTTTAATATTTTAATGAAAGACAAGTACATGATATCAAACGAATACTGTACCTAAGTTTC
>JAULBS010153193.1:0-12020 GCA_032355785.1 Symmetromphalus regularis
TCGCATTTCCCTCGCTCTAAGCTCGGTAAATATGATAATTTAGGCACTCGTGTCATAAACATCGTCTGTCATGGACACTCATATAATATCCTCTATATATTTATTAAAAAATGGCTTCCTTTTCACAATTTTACTCTGGTTTTACCCATTTTCTTCTGAAAAGAATGAGAGAAAAAGACTTTTATATTGGGTGGGGGTAGATAGGGAAATCTCACCCTCGGGGCCACAAAATTGGTAAAAATCCTCGGCAAGCCTCGGGTTTTCACCTGATTTTGTGCCCCTCGGGTGGGATTTCCCTATCCTCCACTACTCAATATAAAAGAGTCGTATAATCTCATGGTCAGCTGAAATAAGTTTGGCTGTTACTAATGCACTATATAAATTTTCTCGGTTAATATGTCCAGACTGTAATTGGTTCATGTTAAATGCCGTAAACGTTGATAGCGAAGTCCAGTAACTAGGGGGATTAGATAGAAGCAAATCAATAGATAGTCTTTGTCTAGTGCTGAGAATTAATGGCTTAAACATTGACCAAAAGTCTTATACACGACGCGTATTTAACTCATGTGCTTTTTTAAAATTAAAATTCATCACAAACTCGGCTAACGAGTTCAGTTATATGAAATGATTTGATTTGATTATTTAAAGAATTTTACAAATAAGCCTGTGATTTCGATTAAATGCATGCTCTTTGCGAACTTAATTTAAATTTAAAACTTTGAGAATTTAATAGATTTTTTAAATACATTTTAACATTCAATTTTTTCTATTTTAATTGAATTCCAGATGAATCTTTGGAGATTGTTTTTCATTATCCTTGATTATTGTAAAAAAGTAAATAAATAACGAATTCTAGTTTTGTAATAAGGGAATTAAAGGTAGGAGTTCAGACTATTAACAGTACAGAACGAATAACAGGGAAGGTTTGATGTAATAATATTGCAACGCGTTTCCACTGTCCTCTATACATATAAACCAGAACGTTTAACTAATTTGATCATATTAAAATAGGAAAACGGCTTTTTAAAAAAAATCCAATATCGATTATCTCATATCATTCAATAACGATATTAGGGTAACAGACAACAGATTAATTCCAAGAGTTAACAAACAGAAAGAAAAAAAGAAACGTAAATCAGTCAGCATGTTGGGTTGACCTTTAATTAAAGGATAGAAATGGAGACTGGCTTTTTAGCTACACTGAGATACACTAAATAAACATTAAGTTTCTAATAATCAATTGTTTTATTATGTCGAGTAATATTTATCCTACTCCTGTTTTAGATCTCTCTCTCTCTCTCTCTCTCTCTCTCTCTCTGTCGACACTCGCGCTTTTATGTTTCTGTGAAATAATGTGTATATATCAATAATGATCCTATTTAAGAATTTGTTTCTAGCCACGTCATTTAACTATATGGTGTTTATCCTTGAACTTTTACGTACATTCTTTTAACAAATAGTGTAGAAATTACAGTGTTTCAGATAACACAAATGGTATTGAACTTTTTGTCCTCATTCAATATATGCTAGTTATATTTATACAGTGAATTTTCAAGAGTAAACAGCAAAAGTTAAACTGATGACATAAACAAACACAATATTTCTAAATAGGAAGAGAATAATTTAGTAGATATTACAAATAATATACTGATCTGTTTAATGTTAATGAAAGAATCATTGAAAACAACTGTCATTATGTTTAAGTGAATATTTTAGAGAGACAATGCTTTAACCAGAGTGTGTACTTGAAAATGAACGGGTTCTATTTGTCTTCGAGTCTTTCAAATGGATCTCCAGTAATGAAATTAAAATGTGCAGATTCTATATCCCAGTGTCTTGTTTTTCAAATCAATGTCATCATTGACGGGGTGTTTGTTTTGTGCTTTCTTCGGATTTTCTTTTTTTTTTATTGTTTTGATGGGTTTTTTTTTAGGTTTTTTGTGGGTGTGGGTTTTTTTTTTTGCCGTTTCAAAAATATCGAACTTAAGAAGACATATATTGACGTAGGTGTTATTAACAGAACGATAACTTTCATAACAGGATATCTGTTAATAAGCAGAACATATTACATTTCAACCTTGGATGATCGCTAAATGTGAGTTCTAATCTACGAAATTAGTTTCTTGCTGAATTAAGATTTAAATAACCTCCTGACTACAACGGATTTACGTCACTGTATTTTTGCGGCTGTTAGTTGATCAAGGACTGCAATTTTTTTATGTTTTATATTAGACGACCGAGATCTATTTCTCAGTATGACGCACACATGACTAACATGATCTCTGGTATTTTCCTTGAAGAAAACGAAAGCTGTATAGATTACAATAATATTACACAGACGCTCTAAAACATCATCTGATATTAATTTGTTTTTATAAATGTCATGCTGCTCGCTAGTTCCACACTAGAAAGAAGTTATTACCCTTGTATGTTACTCTTGTTTTACAAAGGTGTTTTTTTTTTTCAAAACTTTATCTCCGTACTAGGCAGATTCCAAGTTATGTTTTCTAAAGGGAATATAGCGAGGGTCTGCATTCGTCAGTTACTTTTAAAACAGTGATGTTACCAGGTGTTCGGGAAAGAGTTGGTTTTGTACGTTCACGCGTGCGTGTTTGAGAGAGAGAGAGAGAGAGAGAGAGAGAGAGAGAGAGAGAGAGAGAGAGAGAGAGAGAGAGAGAAATAAAGAGACAGATAGAGCGCTGCGTGTCAGCTCCTATATACAGCACGGAGAGAGAGAGAGAGACAAAGAGAGAGAGAGACAAAGAGGCAGATAGAGCGCTGCGTGTCAGCTCCTATATACAGCACGTCGTCTTTATCTAATCACTCGCATTGAACTTGAGCCGCTGGAAATTATTACTTCCGTAGCAGCGTTGCTCGCAGAACGTAACTGGCCGCTTTTCACAAAGGGCGGACCTTCAATTGATTTAGCACTGATCCCGACAGAGCGTCCCTTAACGCCATTGCCAATAACTCCCCGAGGAAAACTCTGGCGCTACGACACCGCGGCAATCATTGGAGGAACGTGCAGTTTATTGGGTCCCCACTAATTATTCACCAATCAATTCTGCAAGTTCAATCAAAAACGCCAGCAGCTTCTAAACTCATTTTTGTTTCGGCATTTCTGTGTCTCGTGTTTCGCGAGACCGCACGTCGGAAGCCTTGCATTGACCGCCCTCAACCGTTTTTCCTCGCTACACCACGCCGCACGATCTCACAAGCCGGCGGAACGAAGTCTCGAGGCAACTGATCAGCAGATCTATTTAGATTACTCGGATTACGCCAGCTCACGAACGCCGTGCCGTAAGGGGGCAACCGGGGTATGAAAGAGATGAACAGATAATAGCGGCGACCCGTTCTCCTTTACGACCGCCGCCTATGAGGCAATTTATCAACTGATAGGAGAGCGTAGCGCGTCAGTTGGCACGACGGGAGGCAAGTAGGCGTGGCTTTTGTCACTGCTCGGCCTGTCGGAAGCTCAAGCTGCATCCGCTTTACGGGAGATGAGTAAACGTGAAACGCACGAGGAGATCGAGGGAAGTGCGGACCACCCACGGCAGATCGACTCGCGCACAGACATGATACAAAACGCTGCTACGGAAGTCCCGTCGGTTAACGGGAAAGCCACAACTTCAAAGGAACGTTCTACGATGGACACGAGCCACGCGGATACCACACGCTCTGCTATGGAAGGTACGGAGGAGTTTATCAAGCCCATCGTAAAGGATGGAGAGATTATTCTGGAGGTGGAATGTGGTCAGAACAAGGCCCTGCTATACCTGTCCAAGCTGTGTCAGGGTAGCAAGGGTCCGTGTATATTTTACCAAGGATCGTGGCTGACACCAAATGAGTTTCAGTTTGTAAGTGGACGAGAAACGGCGAAAGATTGGAAGAGGTCCATTCGCCACCACGGCAAGAGTCTAAAGCTTCTGTTAGCTAAAGGAATACTGACTGTTCATCCGACTGTCTGTGAGTGTGAGGGGTGTCGCCACAGCTCGACAACACCGGTAAGTTAATAATGATACTGACACTGTTATTAATTGGCGAATCCGTAACACTGTTTCAACGTGAGGTGTGTGATAATACCGATGTTGTAGTCAGCGTTGTACCTCTAAAATAGCACCGATAAGCCTTTTATACCACTACGTCAAACATATTGACAGTGGCGTGTATTTCAGTTTCTCTCTGAACAGATATGGTTTACGTAAGCTTAGCTAATAGAATTTAGTTTAGGATAATTAATGTTTTAATTTATTATTTTTATTGTGCCTTAAACTGAAAAGCCTAACAGATTCAGCCGTTGAAATTCAGACAATATTGCGACGACTTTTAACTCAGTGGCTAAATCATTTTAGCTGTTGACACAGTGACGGCAGTTTCAAGAAAATCTGCATGCTCCATAATTTATTTATATTCTTCTCGAGTACAATAATGCTTGCAAACCAATTTTACAACAGCTTTTATTACGTCATTGGCGATTGCCGTCGTGAATTTCGAGTGAGGCACCGCCACCAATTTTTATTTTCAGCTATTAAATATTGCTTTTTCTTTGACCATCTTTTTACGTGTATTTGGTGTCAGCAGGTCGAAGGTCATTCTGGTTTTATTTTGACTTATTGAGGATCCTCTTGACTCTTGGACCACCATTGTTTATTTTGGGCGATATTGAAAGGGACAACAATAATTTTATATTTACAATATAAATAAGTATATAATAAGTTAAACTATCAATTAATAATATTTTATAAAATATTTTAAAAGGTAACGCTTTTCAAAACGGTATCTTTAGATAGTATTTATATTATATAAAATGAAAAAGAAGAAACAAAAGATAAAAACTGAAAGAAAAAAACAACATAATTTAGGATTTTGAGGAATATAAAAATGAAATAATTCTCGTTGTTGACGCCGGTTTGCATGCTGTGTTGTTCTCTCTGTCTTGCCCATTGTGTTTATCTAGGTATCTAAATGCATAGAAGACTTGACGCTTTTCAAAGGAGGCACAAATTAAATATTAAAATTTTAAATTATATTTTTATTACTTGCCTTCTGTGGTGTTCTTTTAACTCTAGTGAACTATTTTTACCACATCGTTTTGTCATTATTCTCAATCAGCTTACTTTTAGATGTTTAATCTTTTAATTCTGGTGTTTCATTTGAACTGTTTTTATACTACTCCTGTTTTTATGTTTAGTTTTCTCCTAACTATGTCAACATTTGGTTGACGAAACGTTGAGATTTTAAAAATTTGTGGTTTTTAAAAGACTTTTGTTTTATCATATTTTTATTACTTTAACATTTAGTATTACTTTTAAAGACCAAGAAATGTCGATAAAATTGTTCCAACAAACTTTATGTTAATGTTTTTCTTGTAAATTAAAATACAACAGCAGCTTACTGTGACACTGAAAGAGCGTGGGTGTGATTAGTAGAGCTAAATCCGTTCGCAGGTTTATGAAGATTCGCCACCATCATCCATTATATAACAAAACAATTTACAAATGGCATCTTCGGTGTTTTCCGCAACTGATTTCAGCTTTCACTATAATGGCAAGGCAGGAATCGTCATTAAAAGCTAAATAAAATCCCATTGTTAAACCAGTATTAGGAATTAAATTTGCGAGGAGAAATATTTAAAGCCTTTGTTGTGGAACAGGTGTATTGTGAAGGATGTTCATGTAACAGGGGTACAAGTTAAGGAAAGGTTCAGCTCGCCTTGGAGACCGGCATCCCAGTAAGGTTACTAGTCCCCACGAACAGTCAGTAGTCCCCTCCCCATTCATTCGAATTTTGTGGCTAAAAGTGTAACTTCTGTGGCCTATTGGACAATTACTTTTTTCTGATATTATTTAAGGAACACCTAATGACCTAGATAGTACAGCCTATCTTTGGTTGTATACTGTACCAATACATCTGTAGATAATAAATGATTTTTTTTATGAATAAGTAAATTCAACTGGCTCTGGGACCAGCATTATTTAAATATCACTCATCCTCAACGATTTATACTCGCCTAAGGCGAGCTTCTGTTTATATTACTGCAGTATATACTTTAGGCACAAAATTAGAATTATCAGTAACCATTACAAACGAAATGAAAACGAAACTATATGTATAAAATATATTGTGACCAAGCTATAACATAATAATTATATGAAAGTGAATTTCTTTCATACATTTTCACATTCGAACAGAAAGAAGTCTTTCAAATCAGCAATCCCTAAATCTGGGCATACCATACTTTGTAAAACCGTTTAAAAAAAAATATTAAATATGGTATAGGATAGAAATTAGTTACTTATTGGGGAAGAAACCTGCTGTCAACATGCATGCTACTCCCAATAGGCAGTAAGGAATCTTGTAATGTGTAGGTTTACAAAAACAGAATTGATCTAGACATAGTTGTGGATCAGTGGACAGTGTAATAAATAGCTGTCTCTGCCGGAGGTGGGATCATGGGGGTGATGGTCGGGGTCGATCGCATGTCTCTTACCACCAATTTGGCGCTCTACCACTGAGCTAGATGGCGTTCTTTGACGACAGTTACTTAACGTGCTGTGTCTGGTGACTAACCATAAGGTATTATTTCGTGGCGGGCAGTCGGTTAAAGGAGCAGTAAAGAGACGACGGATAGACGGAGGTGTGTCTGATGACGTCTGTTCGCCAGCCGTGACAGATCACTGTGTGTTTAGATGGTAATCTACACCTGTATGCTGTGTTTCGTTTCAATCCTCGTCGTCTGACTGTGAGTTTTCAACCAAACTCGTATGTCATCTGCCCATCCGTTAGTTTCCCGCAAAGCGTGTGTGTTGTCTGCCTGTGAGTTCCCGCAAAGGACTTATATCGTCTGCCTGTGAGTTCCCGGCAAAACTCTGCGTCTGCCTGTGAGTTTCCCGCAAAACTCGTGTGCTGTCTACCGCAAAAGTCTCATAATGTCTGCCGATGAGTTCCCACATGACTTCCATGTTGTCTGCCCGTGAGTTTCTTGCCAAATTCACGTGTTGTCTGGCTGTGAGTTCCCACAAAACTCGCATACATCGTCTGCGTGTGGGATTCCCGCCAAACTCCTATGTGTCGTCTGCCCGACGTCATTCTATCTCCCGTGTGCCTTCTGTCACGAACAGCACGCATTCGTTTACGGCAAGTCGTAAACATACACCTGCGCTTGAATACATCTAGGTGTCAGCACGGACATCAGTAGCTGGTGTAGGTGTTCGCCACACACCAAGGACACGCCAAGACCGTGATGAATCTAACACGTCGCTTCTTCAGTAGGTTATTTGAAACATCTCGTTTAGTAGTGGATTTAATTTATTGTTAAGGGATTGGATATCCTGGATGTTGATGCCCACAGTGCTGAGATACCAGTAATAATATGTTTCTCTGATATCTAAGATCTTTCCAAACGAGACCACAATTAAGACCTGAACAAACGGTTGTCGTTTCAAAAGATATACATTCACAAACTTGACCATATAAATGTTTATAATTACTCCCAAATTAGATACACAAATAAAACTATTTATGAATAATGGATAAACAATATTATTTATATATTACTATTTTTGTTGTTATTGTTTACGAATCCTACAATATGTCGTGTCCTTTGCATAAACTTTAATATAAAATTCATTCAGTTGCAATGTATAAGTTATAACGCTTAATTCCAAAGTTCGGGGATGGAGATGGCAAACAACCACCCAACCCCATCTCACACTCTTATATTTCTGCACCATAAAAAGCTGTCATCAGAAATGAAACATTTGCTTTGACACTTATCTTAAAATTCGGTGTTTGGGGTGCACGGCTATTATTGCCTTGAATTCCTTGTAATCAAGAAGGCACCAAGGCAATTTTGAGGAACATCAGGGGCACAACGATAAATGTGAGTTTCCTAAGGGTCAAACGGGAAAATAGGGCTCGGCAAAATTTGTCTTCGTTAGAAGTGAAATTGAGAGAGCATCGAGGCAAAGGAACACGTCTGCACGGCAAATAACTCAGTGCCTTGGTGAAATTCGACACCTGCAATAGAAATTAAAGTTTGAGCTTCCAAGTATTAATCAAACTGCCAATTAATAACGGATACGCCTTAAGTTATAACATTTGTCAGGTATGTACAGACTATGTATTAACTATGCACACATATACACATACTGTGCAGTAGCGGGTCTAGGAGGTCCGGATCCCCCCTTTTCAAGATTTTTTTTTACACATATTTTACCCCCCAGTTCTATTCACCATCACATTTGGACCCTCCCTTCCAGAAATCCTGCATCCGCGCCTGCTATGTCAAAATGACCCCTCTTCAGTTTATTTTCCAAAAACAACACGCCCAAGCTGTTTCATTACGGAATCTAATGGTCGGCGTACACACAAACGCGATCATCCATGGTATCGGAGTAGTGCGTTTCGTCGCCAGTCGGGTCGTGTTGTTGTGACTTTGCTGAATCATAGAGTATCACCCACGATCCGATTACAGACAGATTTAAACAGTATGATTTTTATCTGCAGTCGTGTAGACACTTTAATTCACGGTTAAACGACTATATCAAGGGTTTCGCTGTTCAAGCTGTATGTATTCGGAGTTTGGTCTCTTCCAAGTTACGTGTGTTGCCCAGTAAATCAATTTAGGGGGCCCTAAAGAAATCTAAAGAAAACTTTTTAAATTATAATAATTGTTATTAAATTTCAATTTTTTGGGGTGGGGTGGGGGGGGGGACTCCGGTGCCCACTGAGAGCCATGCCGTTTTATACATTTTTGACTAAGTGCAATCTTGCATTGATTCACTTCAAAGTAAATAAAAAAAACACTGGCTGAAAGTTTTAAAACTATTTTTGTGATCCAGATTTTATTATGTTAAATATGTTAAATTTTAATGGAATGCCTGTCCTTTGATGGCATGTTTTAAGTTAATGTGTATAATTATAAACATGTTAAACTTCGTAACTATCTCTAACGTCAATTTTAAAAATCTTTTATAATAATTGTGCAAACAGTATTTAGTAACGCCAACTAATGTTTGAGATAACTTCATTGCATAATAATTATTGGAAATTTTAATGATGTACATAATTTCATAATTATCATTCCAAGCAAAATGTCGTTTAACTCATATTTATTTATTTTATTTTTTTCTTTCTTTAACAATATGGAATTACAATTTAACAAATGTTTTACTTCCATTGGAAACTACGGATATTTTAATGTTTTAAGTTTTGCTAAACATTGTTTGAACAATATAATTATATATATATAAAACAGTTTAAACTATTTTTTTCTAAAAAAATTTTTATTATAAATAAAGAAATTTAAATAAAAAAAATTTTTTTTGAAATAATGAAAAGAAACGAAACGACATTGTTGGAAGTTATTTGTATTTGCCTGTACGATATATTGTTTTATGATTTCATACTGTACGATATGTTGTTTTATGATTTCATACTGTACGATATATTGTTTTATGTACGATATATTGTTTTATGATTTCATACTGTACGATATATTGTTTTACTATTTCATACTGTACGATATATTGTTTTATGATTTCATACTGTACGATATATTGTTTTATGATTTCATACTGTACGATATATTATTTTATGATAATCTCATAATATACGATATATTTTTTATGATGATTTCATGAAGTAAACTACTGTATGACGGATTGCAATATGTACAACATGTGGATAACATTCTGTTTGTCCACCCACGTTCTCACCAAACGCGAAACTGCGTGCCGTTCTTAACCATCCCCGTATTTTCGTGTCACGTGCATAACGTATTGAACGATATCTTTTTTATCAACACGTCCACCCACTATGTCTTTATTACTGATTTTACGTTTTCCGTTTTCGCTATAAATATAGATTTGTATTTAAAACAAAGCTTGTTTTATTTAACGTCGCCTCTAGAACACATTGATTTTTATCTTATCATCGGCTATTGGACGTCAATCATATGGTTTCTGACATGTTTTAGAGGAAGCCCGCTGCCGCCACATAGGCTACTCTTTCCGATAAGCAGCAAGGGTCTTTTATATGCGCTGTCCCACAGACGGGGCAGCAAATACAAATTGTGGACCGCTAGTTGGAACATTTGTATTTAAAACAACAACACAAAATACATAACTACTGTAATGTATCGATGTTTCGTAAATATTTTGGTTTATCCCACCCCCACCCCCTCAAAAACAAGGGTGTGGTTGTTCTGTTTTTATTCCTGGGTATTTTATTTGTTTTCATTTCTTTAAAAAAAAATTGAGATGGGAAGTTCTTTATTAAATTATTATTTCTGCTATATTGTTCATGTTTTATAACACTACCACTTGACATTGGATAATGAATAAATAAATATTTAAATGAATAAATAAATAAAATAACGTTCAATGAGGAATATATACATGATCGCGTCTTTTTTTGTACAAATGATGATTGCTTCAACTGTTGTGCATATAGTTATTCTACAGAATCATTTAGATTTGGTGAGAATCCGTCGGTGGCAGTCGTCATAAGATCGGCAAACGTGACGAGAACTACTAACAGCACACAAGTAGATTTGTCAAAATATCCATCTTTTTTTAAATCGGGCCTAAAAAATAAAAATGCCTGTTTTTCCGGTAACCCGACCGACCCCATTTAAAAACTGCCGATCCAGTTGTTTTTCTATACCGTTCGGTAATTTTCGGCCGGTTTTTTTTTTTGGGTAACTGCTTCCTGTATGCAACGTGGCTGCAGCTATCTTATCTGTCAATGTGAAGAAATGTCCGCTGGAACTATTACTAAAGGATTCTAAATATGACCATATAATTATTCTACTTCTCACAAATTAATTTTTAAAAAAAACTACCTAGCGACCGACCCTATTTTTTAGCATGTAAACACAGGAAAAAAAATTTAAGCATAAAAAAAAATGAAGAATAAAGACTGACCATAAAACCAAGTAAGCAGATTTCATAGGATATTCTTAGCTTATCATCTTCTCGTACAGTTTCATAAATTGGACGTAGTCTGGTCGTGTGCATGTGAAATAGCTATAAATTGAAAAAGGTAAATAAAAAATTTAATCACTAAATTTTAAGAAATACCTCAGCCTTAGGTTGTAAAGGAACATGTTTAGATTTTTTTTTCTTTTACGATCTAATATGTCAACTTTACCCTGTCATTTCTTTACTAAATACAATACCATTCATTCTCTGTGTGTTTCTATTTACCAACAAAAAGGTGTCATTAAAACATTATGTAATTAGCCGGATGTATAAATTCTACAAAACCGCCATTGACAATGCGGCTCCATCACTCCAGATTAATTAGAAATACAAGCACATCGAAGTGACCATCTAATTACACCCTGAAGTCATCAACAAAAATCTCATCCCCATGCGCCGAGATTATCTAATGTTCAAAGAAGCGAAAAACTCCGAAACCTGCGGCGATGTAAGCCTACCTATATACATGTATTGATACTCCGTACAGTAGATTTCTTGATGAACTTTGTTGACTCGCCGAGGCTGTCCATTAGGAACATGGCTCTTCCTTCAATAGACTGGAATTTAAGCGTCTTTAGATGCAACGTACGTGCACGATGACGTCATTTAACAGCGGCAATTAATGATAGACATCGCGCGGCGACGTCCTGCTTGTTTGTAGGTAATAAATAAGTATTATCAGCGACGTTACGGATTTGACTTTTCCTTCCTGTTGTTAACGCACATCAAAGAGCGCGAGATATTTACTATCAACTGAAGGGTGTACGTCATAAATTGTAGCAAAGAAACGAGAAAGAAATACCGTCAGTTTTACGTAATGGGTGAGATGGACTTGATTGACGAGCCGCTTTTCAAAAAGAACCAAGAGGATTTTTATAAAAATGAGATAACGATTAATCCCCGTTGCCATTCTGTGTATCTTCATGAGTTTTATATCGGCGTCTTGTTTAACTAAAATTTCAAAAGACACAGTGTTGTTACGCGCGCGCGTGTGTATAGGCCTATATAATAGGCGCGCGCGTGTGTATAGACATA
>JAULBS010153204.1:0-12019 GCA_032355785.1 Symmetromphalus regularis
GATTGACATCCAATAGCCGATGATGAGATTAAAATCAATGTGCTCTAGAGGTGTCATTAAATAAAACAAACTTTACTATTTATCTACAGCATTTATTTAATTGTATTGGTTATGCAGCTAAACAAGTATGTTTGCAGGTAGTCGGAATTAGTAGGTGCACATTTTGCAGGTAGCTCAGAGGGGAAAAGAAAATTAATTTGTATAATGGCTAACAATGATATTGAATGTATAATATAATATAAACATTTTAAGGTGTATTTTTTTTATTATTAAAAATAAAGTTTACTTTACGCTAAAATTGTCATGGAAAATGCTGTGGACACTATTTCTCCACATCGTTTATTTTGCCGTGGACATTTTCTTAATTGCATGGGTCGTACAGCTAAACAGGTTGGTTTGCAGGTAGTCGTAATTAGTAGGGGAAAAGAAAATTAATTTGTATAATGGCTAACAATGATATTGCATGTATAATATAATATGTACATTAATTTTGTAAATGTTTAGATGAAAGAGAACCTCATGGGAGACTAGATCTGTATTATCTTAATGGGGAATCATAACCAGTTACATATTTATTTTCACACTGAGAAAATATCACACATTTGTCTAATGAGGCATTTCATTGGGTCAGACCGTTATGACCAATCGGCTTGCCTGTACTAAATATGATGTCATTATAATTTTCTAAAGTGCAAATGATGTCATTAAAAGTAGTAAAAGTTAAACTACATCATCCATAAAGTTAAAGAATAGTATTTCTCTAAACTGTTGTACAGTTTGAAAGTGTAAAGAGTAGAATGATTAAAATTGTTGGGTAATAAATAGAATATCAAACTCCCTATTTATTACCAAATTATTTCTCTCAGGACATAAATTTGATAATAAATGATACATAGTTTAATATTATCTATATATTACCTTCCAAAAACAAAGAATTTTATTATTAGTTACACTATGTGTCTGTTTTAGATTTCCATTCAAAACATTAAGCTTGCCTGTACTAAATATGATGTCATTATAATTTTCTAAAGTACAAATGATGTCATTAAAACTAGTAAAAGTACAACTACATCATCCATAAAGTTAAAGAATAGTATTTATCAAAGTTGTACAATTTGAAAGTGTAAAGAGAAGAATTATTAAAATTGTTGGATAATAAATAGAATATCAAACTCCCTACCATTTATTATCATATTTTTCTCAGGATATAAATTTGATAATAAATGATACCTAGTTTAATATTATCTATATATAACCCTCCAAAAACAAAGAATTTTATTATTATTATTTTTATTAATTACATTATATGTCTGTTTAGATTTCCATTCAAAACATTAAAAACAAGGGATTCACAAGCATCCATTTAACTTGACATTTGTGAAAATTAATTCTGTGACGTAAACTTTAGACTAAACGTTAAGAATCTAAAAACACGATAGATGAAATATGGGAAATGTTGCAAGAATCTTATTTAAGCTGTAAACAAGTGAAGGTATACGAACTCAATTTACTAACAAAACACACTTCATCTATTTCAGGTTCCTGCAGACTTCCATGAATCAAATTTCAAAACTTTTTCATGATTTTACGAAAAATTGAATGACCTTTTCTCACACAAATCTTTAAAAAATGTATTGATGTATCACACTGCCATGAGCTAAAATTGGAATCTGGAAAAAGTGAATGTTCTAAATATACCTGTATAAAAAGAGACTTTAGGGAGAAAAAAAATTTCTCCCCGACCCAGTGTCCTTGTGTAAAGACATTAGGCCCGTGGTGAGCGTGCCCGAACCAAATTGGATGTGGGCACGTCTCAAAAATACTTGATGTGAAGTGAAGAAAAAAATCAATGTCTTTCAATGGAGAAAAATATAGTTTTCAGGGACATAATGCATCACAAGAAGTGATCGCTCGCATTCTGATAAATATGATCGGAAAAATCTTGGCCGATGTGGAAATTTGAAAACTTTTACATGATTTTTCACTTTTAACCTCATTTTCTATATTTTTCAAGGTCCTTGAAAAATATTTTTCAAAGTTAAAATTTTTCCAGGTTTTTATTGACCGCTGGAACCCTGTATTTTCAAATTAAGCAAGAAGTTTTAAGCAAAAATGATATTTTACTGAAAATATACTCACAGCAATCCTAAAATACTCAAGAATGAGCATCGCAAACCATTGAAAAATGACAAAATTATCATCCCACTGATATACTAATCTGATTTGTTTGTCAGACATAACAAACATTTTCATTGGCTGGTAACAGCACTGCATTTGTTCTGCAGCATTTGATTGGTTAATAATTCACAATCATATAATTTGATTGGTTAATAATTCATTACTATATAATATGATTGTCTGACTACCACGCTAGATTTGTTCTGAAGCACTTGATTGGTTAATAATTCACTATTATACAAGTTGATTGGCTGACTACAGAACTGGATTTGTTCTGCAGCACCTGATTGGCTAATAATTCACTGTCATATAACTTGATTGGCTGACTGAATCTCTATATTTATTCTGCACACTTGATTAGTTAACACTCCCCTGGGGCCAGGCGACCTCCTATTAGGACTTTATGTCCAGGGTGGGGAACATGCCGGAATAAATACGGATGTCTTAATAACATAGGATATGAAGGAAGGATAAGTTATTAAGACACAGGGCCCTGGGTTGGGGGTGGCAGAGGGCAGGTCTGAACTATTATGAAAGCGGGCATGTTTCAAAAACCTTAACTCGAATTATTTAATAATTCAATAACTTGTTATCTGACTGGCTGACATCAACAATGAATTTTTTTCACATCGCCTGATTGGTAAATAATTCACTAACAAACAATCTGATTGGTTGACTTACCTGATTTCTTTCTCTGAGGGGGTCTCACAGCTGCTCGCTATGCTGGAATCCTCAGACTCTAGAGAGTTGAAACTTTTACAATTCGTTTCTCGTAGTCGTCTCTCCTCCCACTGAGCCCGCCCCTCATCTGCCGCGCGTCTCTTCAGCTCCTCCAGTCTCCTTCGCTCCTGACCAATGATGATGCTTCCTAGAGACAAAACAAATTGACATAACGCAAAGTATAGAAAAATGCTAACACACAGTATTCAATATACTTAAAACTGCAGTTAAGTCCACAGTAAAATAAATCTGCAATTTTAGTATAAATTTTTAATAATAAGAAAATAATACACCTTGGTAAAATAAATTTAGAATGAAAAACTCAGCGGCAATTTCTGATTCAGGTTTGTATACCACTTGCACACAAATAAAGTTTGTTTTATTTAACGATGCCTCTAGAGCACATTGATTTTTATCTTATCATCTGCTATTGAACATAAAACATATGGTCATTCTGACATATTTATTTAGAGGAAATCCACTGCCGCCATATAGACTACTCTTTCCAATAAGCAGCAAGACGTATTTTATATGCACTGTCCCACAGACAGGACAGCACATACCATGGCCTCTGATGATCAAGTTGTGGAATGGAAAATAGCCCAAACTGCAAATGGATCCACTGAGAAGGATCGATCAGACGACCGACATCTTCACACATACAAAAGCACATGAAAATTATCCAAAATGCAGATATTACATATTACATTTCAGAATATGCAATATTTGCAAGTAGATTTTTCTTTAATTTAGAAAAATTAAAAGAAAAATTTGGACATCCATATCGGCACTAAAACATTACCCTACACTCAATCACCCCACCTTTTTAATTTCAATTAAAAATTTGTGAACTACGTACCTTGCTGCTCTAAGAAAATAGACCGGTTTCTTTCAATATCCTGCAGAGTGAGAGATTTTTTTCTGTCCTCGGTCCGGTCTTCTCTCAAAAACTTTTTCTTCGGGCTGTCAATAATTTCTCTCATGGACATCTGCATCTCCTGAAATAACAAAATTAACTACATTGCCTCGACTATAGTTTTTTTAATTTAATGATGCCTCTAGATCTCATTGATTTTTATCTTATCATTGGCTATATGACGTCAATCATATGGTCATTCTGACATTTATTAAGTGGAAACCAGCTGCTGCCACACAGGCTACTCTTTCTGATAAGCAGCAAGGGGTCTTTTATATACACCGTCCCATAGACAGGACACCACATACCATGGTCTTTGATGAACCAGTTGTGGACCACTGGTTGGAATGGAAAATAAAATGGGTCCACCGAGAAGGATCAATACGACTGCCTCGACTGAGATTTGATCCCAGTACCTACCAGCTATAAGTCCGACAACAGAAAAACTACAAAACTGGGGCTGGTGCACTACGATGAAGGATGGTATTACCAATTTTATTACACCAGTGGGCACTCATAACTGGGAAATATTTTTCATATTTTTTCAATGAGAAATATTATACATTGGTTTAACAAGGCATTTCATTGGGTCTCTCTGGCCATTATGACCAATAAGCTTGCCTGTACTAAATATGATGTCATTATAATTTTGTAAAAGTGTAAATGACATCACTAAAACAAGAAAAGGTACAATATAACGTCATCAATAATGTTATAGGATAGAATATCTTTAAACTGTTGTGCAATTAGAAAGTTTAAAGAATAAAATGATTAAAACTGTTTGGGTAATAAACAGAATATCAAACTCGTTACTATTTATTATCTAATTTATGTCCCTCATAAAATAATTTTCCTTTATCACCAGCTTTACTTGGGACATATATCTGACAATAAATGGAAACTCGTTTAATAACCTCTATATAGTTACAAAACACTGCAAAGAAAGCAAGTGCAAGAAAAAGCAATAATTGTAAATTTTTGCATTTAAATAATTCTGTGCTACAGAATACAATAGAATCCTCTTAACTGCATAGGCATTTTGCCCAAACATTTTATACAGTTAACATGATTTTGCTTTTTATCAGAAAGCCCATTTAAAATCATGTTACTATTCTTGTACTATCTGGTATAAAATCAAAGTACATAAATTTATCAAACAGTGATCACAAAAATCTGAAATATTCAATATAGTAAGGAATTTCATGTAACCTGAATGCAATAACAGATGCTAAAATAGTATACAGTGACACTTACTTTGTGGTTATTTTCTGATTATTTGATAACAATGTTAAAATTCACTATGGTTTTTAGTACTTTGAAAGAAAAAAAATTACATTTTTTTATGCAATTAACCAGACAATACAAAGAAAGCATATGCAATTAAAAAAAATTCTTTGTATATATTTGCATACAAATGGTTTAAAACATACACCCACCAAATAAAAAAAAAGTAATAACATAGATACTGACAGGTGTGGGTGAATTGGGGATGGGGGAGTAGAAGATGGATTGGAAAGAAAATAGAAAAAGTTTGTTTTATTTAACGAAACCTCTGAAGCACATTGATTTTAAGCTTATCATTGGCTATTAGACGTCAATCATATGGTCATTCTGTCATATTTATTTAGAGAAAACCCTCTACTGCCACATATGCTACTCTGTCAGATTAGCAGCAAGGGATCTTTTATATGCTCAGATCCAGACAGGACAGTACATACCACAGCCTTTGATGAACCAGTTGTGGACCACTGGGTGAAATAGAAAACAGCCCAAACTGCAAATGGTGTAAATAGAAGACAAAAAGAATAAAAAATATATATACAAATGTATGAATTTTAATATTATTGATATATTAATATAAATTGAATAATAGTTTTTAAAAAGCAATCACAAAAAATACACTGATTAGAGGTTGTGGGATTGTTAAATTAGGAAGACAGTGTAAATAGAAGACAACAATAATAATAAAAGAAAATATATATAAGTGTGAATTTTAATTGTTGATATAAACAGCAAAATATTTTTTAAAACAATCACAAAAAAGACACTTATTTTGGGATGGGGGGGTGGGGGGTTAGAAGACAGTGAAAATAGGAGATAAAAAGAATAAGGAAAATTAAATGTGAATTTTAATATTGTTGACATAAAGAGCAAACTATTAAACAACCAAATAAACAAAGTAAAACATAGTGTAGTGATGGTCGAGTGATGACATCTTGAATACAAAACATCGCTTAACAGTGAATAGTGCTTTCTGATTGGCTACCTCCATGTCAACATCGGAAAGAAAACTGCTCTGTTCAGCATTCACAAACTCATCATCAACAGGGACAGACAACTCTTGACACAATGCACGAATTTTCTCATCCAATGGCTGAAGCTTAGCTTTCTCCTGAAACATACACATGCCAGTTAATACAACCTGTTCTGCTAGTTACCTCCCTTATCGATGGCTCCTTAGAGTTACTTCCCTTGGATGTGTGGCACTTCTGATTGGTGTAATTTGAATGTTATTAAGTTACACGAGGCTGGCAGATGGGTAAAAGCATGCCAAGATGCAAGATTAATTTACAATAACAAAATAAAAATATTTAAATAAATAGAAGGCAAAGTTACGATGGCGCACACAGATGCTGAATAGAAAAATAAAAACACCCAGTAACTCAAGACTAAGTTCGGAGAGTAAAAACAAAAAGGTGAGAGTTGATAATGGAGATATTTCTGTTATAACGATTTGAAAGGATTTTTTTGTTTAACGACACCCCAGCATTTTGTTTATTCAGCAGCTATTAGGTGTCTGACATATGGTATTCTATGACTCATGGTCTTTAGAGGAAACCTGCTACCGACACATATGCTACTCTTTCCAATTAGCAGCAAGGGATTTTTAATATGGGCTTTTCTACAGACAGGACAGCACATACAATGGTTTTTGATAAACTAGTTGTGGACCACTGGTCGGTGTAAGTGGCTTACAGTCTACCCATTGAGCCTTTTCTGAGCACTCACTTTGAACTGGAGCCAATATCAAGATTAAAAATAACATGCTTTGACTGAGATTTGACCTCATTACCTACTAGCCATGAGACAAACAGCTTAACCACTGTGCCACTGAGGTCTGTTTTAACTATTTGTCTCTATCTACTTAAAAATATATCAAGTTAAGAATTCACAGTGTAACTGTAACAAAATGACGACACATTTTTATAATAAATTAATTTTTCATCAATAGTTATACTGAATTTTTTTTTTTTTTTTTACCAGTCATATTTCTTTAGCATAACCAGCACGAGCAGACGAGGCACTTGCCTCATACGGAATATCTGCAGATTTTATTTATTTTTTTCCCATGATACTGATATTTATTATCCACATGGTTCAAGGTCCCAGCGTCTGGGTTTGCCTCGGTATTTTTCCCTCTCTGGCTATGCCCCAGTATTTATTATGCCAATGTTCATAATTTTTTGCAAGAGGGTCGTTAAACAAATATCCAATTAAATATTTATGGTGATACGTTGACCAGAAAGCTAAAAGGATAATTATAAAAATTTTAATTATGTATTGCATAAAAGCTAAAAAATAAAAAAAGAACCATGAGAAAAAAGGGAGACAATTCTACCTCAAAATTAAGATAAGCACAGCAAGGAATAAATGAACAGAAATAATACATAACATACATGTAACACAATGTAACACAACGTAACACAACATGTACACTCACAAGTTCAAGATGGAGAAGATGATTTGGATGATATTTCACGTACAAAGATATAAATAACACAAAGGAAAGTGTTTTCAGTTATAATGGTTGAAAAATGATGAAAAATTAAATGATATAATATATATATATATATATATATATATATATATATTCCTACATGCTTTTTTCTTTTCTTAATTTGTTATAATTCAAAATTTAAAAATCTCTCCATTAATTTGTAATTGCCACAGAAAAGTTGTGTGTGACAAATAATCTGTATTTGACACCTAATAACAGCTGTTTAACAATATGCTGGGGTGTCAGTAAATGAAATGATTGTTTGTTTAATGACACCCCAGCATATAGTTTATTCAGAGGCTATTATGTGTTCGATATACAGTATTCTGTGACTTATCGTCTTTAGAGGAAAAGTAATGTTTGATTTATTTAATGACGCTTCTAGAGCACATTGATTTTTATCTTATCAGCTATTGGACGTCAATCATATCATCTTTCTGACATATTTATTTAAATGAAAACTGCCGCCACATAGGCTACTCTTTCTGATAAGCAGCAAGGAGTCCTTTATATGCACTGTCCCACATAACACAGCATTTGAAAAATCTGTTGTGGACCACTGGTAGGAACAGAAAATTGCAAATTGGTCCATTGAGAAGGATTGAACCGACGACCGACCAGTTCACAGGCAGACATGCTACCACTTGAGCTACATCCCGCTCCTGTTTAATGACACCCCTGTTTATTCAGTGGCAATTAGTTGTCTTGACATAGTATTCTGTGACTCATCGTCTTTAGTAAAGTTTGTTTTATTTAACGACGCCTCTACAGCACATTGATTTTTATCTTATCATCAGCTATTGGACGTCAATCATATGGTCATTCTGACATATGTCTTTTAGAGGAAACCCGTTGCCGCCACATAGGCTACTCCTTCTGATAACGAGCAAGGGATCTTTTATATGCACCGTCCCACAGACAGGACAGCACGTACCACGGCCTTTGACAAACCAGTTGTGGATCACTGGTTGGAACGGAAAATAGTCTTTAGAGGAAACCTATTACCACAACATAGTCTACTCTTTCTGATTAGCAGCAAGGGATCTTTTATATGCATAATTCCACAGACAGGACAGCACATATCACGGCCTTTGATAAACCAGTTGTGGACCACTGGTTGGAACGGAAAATAGTCTTTAGAGGAAACCCAATACCACAACATAGGCTACTCTTTCTGTTTAGCAGAAAGGGATCTTTTATATGCATAACCCCAGAGACAGGACAGCACATACCATGACCTTTGATAAACCAGTTGTGGACCACTGGTTGGAACAGAACATAGTCTTTAGAGGAAACCCGCTACCACAACACAGGCTAATCTTTCTGATTAATTATCAAAAAGGGATCTTTTATATGTTTTTTCTCACAGACAGGACAGCACATACCATGGCCTTTCATTAACAATTTGTGGACCACTGGTCGGTGTAAGTGGTATAAAACTATCTAAGGAACCTTGCAGAGCATTAACTCTGGGTTGGAGCCAGTATCGAGATTAAATATTTCATGCCTTGACTGAGATTGGATCTCATTACCAACCAGCCATGAGTCTGACAGCTTAACCACTGCGCCATTGGGACCAGTCTACTTCTAAGTTTCATCCTGGTGCTTAAAAACCAATTTGTTTTCGACTGGAAACACACTATTTTCCTTTGTGTTATTAACAATACATACCAGATAAAATTTCTACATCTATAAACAAACAGAAATTGAGCTGGCTTCCAATATTGATGTATAAAAACATAGATAAGGCCTTTATTATTTTATTTCTTGGTTCATTGATGTTTTTTTCTAAAACTTTTGTCAGTGAGTCGACATATAAAAATAAAAATGAAATTGTCAAATCAATATTCTTTGTTAATCTGGAGAAAAACAATTAAATTATTCATTCAATGTATACAATATATGGGTTATTCAGAGAATATAGATTTATTTAAAAAAAAAAATTTTTTGTGATAGATCAGCTTTGGGTTTGTTTTTCTAAGCTTATTTAATGTCAGAGATTATAAAAAAATGATCAAATTTTTTTTTTTATAGTTTACTAAGAAAATTGTTTTGCCTTTTTTTTTACATTGTGGTTTAGCTTTGGAATTAGTTTTTCTATGCATATTTAATGCCTGAGATTATTTTAAAATATCTAAAAGTAAAAAAAATTTTTATTTAATTATTAAGTGTTTGCATATTTAATGTCAGAGGATAAAAAAAAATGTCCAAAAGTAAAATTTAATTTTTTTTTTTTTGCAATGTGGATCAGCATTTGATTTTTTTTCTTCTTCTTTTCCTTTTTAAGGTTGAAGGTAAAAAAAACAGTCCAAAAGTAAAATTTCATTATTATTATTATTAATAACCTGGATCAGCTTTAGATTTTTTTCTTTGCTTATTTAATACTGAAGATTAAAAAAAATGTATTTAATTTTTATTTATTTTTCATTGTTGTCATAATCGACAAATCTGTAAAACCAAGTCATAACAAATAAAAGACCCAACTCTTCAATAAGTTAAAAACAGTATTAGCTGGCAGGTATGAACGAGGAAACAGTAGACAGAGAACACAGAGAAGAAACCCGACATTAACACAATACCAGCACCACAAGACATAACAACAGAATGTAAAGGTCAAGGTTAGATACTTACTTTACGAAAATAATCGACCAATCGGTAGCGATCTTGCTCCATAGCTTCGAGATCACGCTTCACGGCTGTAACCATCTCTTTTTGTTGTTGGTCGATTTCTTGGAGGCGGTCCTGAAATAAAATAATTTTTCAGAGAAATGAGAAAAAACAAGTTTCGGACAAAAAGACAAGACAAGATGACGAATTCGCACTAGACAATGGCCATTTGTGCTATTTTCCGTTCCAGCCAGTGGTCCACAAATGGTTCATCAAAGGCCGTGATATGTGATGTCCTGTCTGTGGGACGGTGCATATAAAAGACCCCTTGCTGCTTATCGGAAAGAGTTGCCTATGTGGCGACAGAGGGTTTCCTCTAAATACATATGTCAGAATGACTATATGATTGACGTCCAATAGCCGATGATAAGATAAAAAATCAATGTGCTCTAGAGGCGTCGTTAAATAAAACAAAGTTTACTTTTACGCTACAGTTTGAGCTACATCCCCCACCCTCAATATGGCTAACATACAAAAAGGCGCTGGCCAAGGAATAAGGAAGGTTGACATGGGGACAATGCTCCCTACCCCACCCATCACAACTCGGGTTTTTATACCACCATATTTTATGTGTGTCTGTGTTGGAATCATAATAGTGTTTCAGTGTTGCTACCCCACCTCGCTTCCTGGAAATGGGGATGGGGACGGACCATCTCCCTGTCCAAAAAGTGGTGGGACGGAACATCCCACTGTCCAAAAAGTGATGGGACGGAGCATCCCCCTGCCCAAAAAAGTGGTGGGACGGAGCATCCCCCTCCCAAAAAGTGGGAAGATGTTTCCTCCCTCCCCATGACCTCTATGATTGACGCCTTTATAGACCCAATGTGTACTTCGGTATATTTGCGCTAAGACCACATGGTTAAGTGTTAAATTGATATCATAAAAATAAATACTGTTAAAGTTTATTATTTAGGCATTTTATTTTCAATTTTTCGAGGGGAGGTGTCCCCCCGGGATTTACCTCCATGCCCAAACCCATAAAATATGTCTACGCCAATGACACGGCGGTCCGCCATCAAATATTATTTAGGGGAACCAGAGGGTGAGGAAATTTAATAACTAACAATTCACAAGGGTCCGATATTAACTTCTTTATTATCCCTTAGAGGTTGTGATATACAATTAATGTATCAACTGGCATGGGTCAAAGTTAGAAGAATATTATATACCATACTATTAGTGTTGGCAGGCTCTGTCAGTGTCCCCCCCATCCGGGAAATATATGATATCGTCGTAAATTAATATTGTTTTATGTAACAAGTAAATGTTAGCAATTTTATTTCATGAAGCAATAATGTGACATTTCCCTTTTGCTGAGAGAGAGAGAGAGAGAGAGAGAGAGAGAGAGAGATAGAGAGAGAGAGAGAGATAAAAAGAAAGAGGAGATGGAAGAGATAGAGAGACAGACATAGAAAGAAAGAGAGAGAGAGAGAGAGAGAGAGAGAGAGAGGGGAGAGATAGAAAGAGAACAGAGAGAGAGAGATAGAGATAGACATAGAGAAAGAGAGAAATAGAGAAAGAGAGAGAGGAGAAGGGATAGAGAGACAGACAGTCATAGAGAGATGTAGATACACACACACACAGAAATAGATAGACACAGACATAGATAGATAGATAGATAGATAGATAGAGAGAGAGAGTGTGAGTGAGTGAGAGAGAGAAAGAGAGAGAGAGAGAGAGAGAGAGAGAGAGAGAGAGTTATAAAATCCGTCTCTGTATGTCTGTCTGTCTGTCTGCTTGCCTTCTTGCCTTCCTTCCTT
>JAULBS010153215.1:0-26583 GCA_032355785.1 Symmetromphalus regularis
ATATATTATAGTTGTGTTAATCTGTAAACTACAGTAGCTGATCCAGAGGGGAGGCAGGGGGTCTGGACCCCCTTTTCTCATATTGTTTTCATATTTTACATTTTATGAAAATTTTTCCCTCAGTCCTATTCGCCCATCATGTTTGGAACCCGATCCCTTCAGAAATCCTGCATCCGTGCCTGAACTATGATTACAATGATTCAATAGTGAAATGTTATAAAACATCAATAATACATTTCTCCGGCTCCCCAGAATACTGGAATTAAATCAACCTGTGTGATGCAGACAGTGAACACTGAATATTAAATGAACAGGAAGGTTATGCAAGCAATGCAATGTGGACATATATTGATTACTTAGTCGATGAGCCAGGCAGATCTTCTGTTCAGCTGACAAGTATGTAACCATATGCTGTAGCGTAGCAGTCCATATACAACAACCAATGTGAAGTGCGCAGTAAAGCCTGGGTTGTAGGTCAGATAAAATCTACATTAACGGTGTCACAAAACATAGATATTGTAGTAAATACACCTTAGAAGTGTCTCTTATATTTTAAGTGGGCTGATAAATACATAAAATGAAACAGGACTTTTGTGAGGTGTTTAAACACAACGTATTTTTTTTAAAGATATGACCAGTGTTAATCATAACCATTTTAAAGCTCATCATTTCATTTCCTGCGAGTACTTATTGGATGTCACATCATCTTCAAACAGAAACAGGGACAGACTGACGTACAACTTTTTTTTAACTTATGGCCTTGAAGAAGGCAGGAAGTGGGAATGCATAGATTTGAAAAGTTAACCACCATTTTTACTGGTCTCCCATGCCCAATTTTCGCATTGACCCCGGTTGTCTTTGTAAGGTAATTTATGATTGTTTTTTAAAAACTACTGCTGACAGTAATACTGTATCTCTTTATTAACATTGGTAAAAACTTTACCAGTTCTTAACAAGAATCCCCAGTTTAATTAAGGGCAGATTCAAAGAATTAACTATACATAGTTACCAATGCAAATGAATATGAATTCAATGACTATTGAATATTGTGGGCAGAGTTTACACATAACTAGTAATATCTCATTAAACAGTTGTTGTCCATGTTGAAAACTGACTACATTTGAAGTAAATTAAAAAGAGACTGCAGAGTAAATGCAGAAAAAGAAAACTGATACGATGGTAAAACTGATACGATGGTAAAACTGAAATCCAATCTTTAGCTGACTGGTTTTAGGTAATCGATCACCTAACAGTCGTTGTTGAGAGAGAAAAATCAATTGGCTGGAACCAGAATCAGGGGATTATTTCAAGGTCATCAAGTGACTGGCAAAAATCAGTCTTTTGTAAACAATAGAAGGCCTGCTTACCACTAGATGTTTTCAGACTTGAAGGATTTTTATGGATAAAAGTAAACTTCCAACAGAAAACATAATTTAAAAAAAATTTAAATACAAGTTTTGGTTGAGTACTTCCTCAAAATATACAAACTCACCAAACAATAAGCATATATGTGACTATAAAATGTAATTAAAACAAAGTATCTCATCAGATGATAGACAATTGTCATGGACAATAGAATTCAGAAAACAAAACACTGAAAACACAATTCTGAATGAATAGAGAATCCTGAAAAAAGAAAAGGATTGTGAACCTGAAGAAGAAATATCATTTTTTTTGCACATTATAAACATTTCTTAAACAATTTACAATCAAATACACTAGGAAAATAAAATATATATTCAAAACATTTAATCAAGAAAAAGCATGGCAGGAAGGTATGATAAATTTTGAATAAAAAGTATACTAAGCAGGGTTTTTGCCAGAGGGTAAAATTCCATACCCTTAAATTTTCTGAGGTTGGGATAAAAAAATTTAAAGGTTCTTCAAGGAGCCAGAGACAACAAAGCCAGCTTGCTTGTGGTGGGAACACCGCTAATGTAAGTCAAAGTGCTCTAGAATTCATTTCTGAGCATTTAAAATCAAAAAAAATTCTGGGGGAGTATACCCAGACCCCTTCCCCCCTCCCCATTCTGTGTACCCTCAAATTATTTTCTGGCGGAAACCCTGCGAAATAATTAGAAATATTTATCAGGACAGAAGCTGCCTCTGTCTTTTTGACATGCCAATTACAAAATCATACAATATACATTTATATATAAATACCTAATTAAATGATTGACGGCATGCTGGTTTGCTGTAATGTGCTTGTCAAGATGCAGTTACAAGCACATCACATCAACATGCCATTTTACATTGCAACCAAAAAATGGCTGCACAAGAAAAAAAGTAGGTTACCATGACCTGTCTTTTGTAAGGCTGTACGAGCCATGCACCTACCAAATATCAAGACTACATTAAATAAAATTTATTAAAAAGATTTAGATGAAAAACAGATCATCAATGATGGAATATGGCCGTTACAAAATGGAAAAAGATTACTAAATGAAATTTAGCTCTTGGCTGTAGAAAATTGATGACCATTAATCTTGCCTGCCAGAAAAAGATTAACCAAGAATAATGACCAACATATGGTATAGTTTTTGTGTACCATCACGGTGGATGGCATAAACAATAATTCTATAAATAAACCAGTGTATATATAAAAAAAACATGAGAATAATTATATTTTGATAATAAAAGACTTGCATTCTGTCAAACAAAGATGACACATAATATCTAAATTGCTCATGAAAGGCACTTTTATCAGAAATATTAAAATATCCTAACTATAAGTGTCAATTCAATTAAAAACATGAAATTGGAAATAATAAAATTTTAAGCATTAATGAAAACTTATTAAAAATATATATTTCTCACAAGAATAATTAAATGCACAGAAAGTAATAGTTTAGTCAAAATCACTCAAAGATTGCACACAAGTGTCAAAATGGATGATCAAAAGCATGGTCATGAGAAATATCTTGCCAAAACTATTTCATATGACCTATGTACCACATGTAATCAAAAACAAGTCAGTGGTTTTCAGATAAGGAGTGCATTATTTTATTTTAAAGTTTAATCAAGTTCACAAAAAAATGCAACTTAAATATACATAATGGATGGATGAACAGACAACAAGTGCAAAGCTATGTATGTCTCCTCTGCATAAGCAATGGAGACATGATAAAATTATATGGAAAGAAAACTAAAATGATAAATTGTCAACGCACATCTATTAACAACAAAAAGGGTAACTTAAATTGAACATAAGAGGGGATGTTATGAACTGATTGAGAAGTAATGGTGCACCTAGTCACTTTCGGACAGTAGAGGACAAGTCCATTCCACAGTCTTTAAATACATGATCGCATGTAACTGAATGCCATAGATATACAAGCTAGCCACTTCATTACTTTTAACTTACTGCTTCCAAATACTAATGTTTGATTGTCTTAATATCTCCTGTAGCCCAAAAAGACCGTAAGTGGTTCACATGTTTCTGGTATATCTATTTTTTAAGAATATAGAAAAATGTGAAACAAAGTTTTTAGCCAGAATGAAAACTAAGTATGACAAAGTAATTTAAAATACCTTCGAAGTATTCAGTGGACAAAAAAAAAGAAAAAAAAGAAGAACTTCCACATAAATATTAACAGCACCATGTTAAGAAAACTGGTTTATATAATTAAACAAATACATACCAATTTACTTTATATACTTTAAATTACATGAAACTATACATAAATCATTTAGCCAAATTCTTATACTGTTTAATATGACTGCCACTTATTTCACCACAATTATTAGACCATTATAAAATATTCTGTCAAAAGCCCTGAATATGGAATTTATAAACTAGGCTAGAGAGATGGGGGAAGAATATATCAGAAAATGATGTTCTAGTAAAATATGTTTTATTTGTTCTTCTTACAGAACAATCAAAAATAGCAACAGGACATCTTCCTACTCCCAAACTACTAAATTATTCTGCCACAATTAAAACTGCGTCATTCTATCTCAGCAGTCTGAATTCACGGTTTCACCCATTTAACCTCAAGTATACTCTTCTAACAGTCCATCCATTTCTGAAAGAACTTCTTAGCACACCCAACCAACCCATAACGATAACAAGAAACAGTGATCTTATTAACTCATATCTGCTGTGAAAAAGCTGGTGCACAGAAGTCAATGAACTATTTTCACTAAGCCTAACAATGGTTACATCATGTCTTGTTTATGATAATCTCAGCAAGAACACAAGTCATCCAGTGTATGTTCAGTTGGTCAAAATAGAGTTAGGAGTTTCCACAACAAGTTTTCTGTTAGACAGTATTTTGATGGTAAGCAGAAGCAGGCATAAAACTGGTGGAAGGTGAAGGAAACCCTCGGTATGCTGATGGCACTATGTAAGGTTGGAGGGTCTATTTTGGAGTCCATAAAAGATTCTGCAGCACTTCTGAGAATCAAAACATTTCAAAACTGCTATTCTCAAGATATGTAAAATATTACATTCAGGTTTTTCAGGGTGTGCAATTTCACCCTCTGGCAGAAACCAAAATGAAAAGTTAAGAAACAAAACACAAAATTAGAATAACTAAACTAATAAGGAATTAGTCCCAGCACCAATATTGTTATCGAAATTCTTCTAGTAGAAATGGGTCCTGTGTAGTGAAATGAATAAAATTAGATTCTAGTTACAGTGTGAGAGAACTCGCTAGTGTGAAAAAACTATGTATTATTACATGCACACTAAAAACCACATAAAGTAAAACAGTCTTTTTAAGAACTGGTTGTTTCTTACCTTATTAAACTGTACAATTAAGATAGCAGCGGGGTGTATTGCAAATAGAACAAAGCATGTTTTAGATAAAATCACAGACAGAGAAAAGGGTGAATATTATACAGATTTTGATACAAGATTCAGTATACTGAAATGTAACAGGATGCAATATACTGAAATTTAATAGGATGCAATATACTGAAACTGTTATAATACACTCAGATAAATAAACAATTGTTTACAAGCACAAAAAATGTTTATTTTTGTCACTTGAAATATTTTAATAACAAAAAAAGGTTTCAGTATAGAAATTTAGCAATTTTATTCATAAATGAACCCCACCCTCATCCAAAACACACACATTCTTTCTTATCAGTTGTTAGTAAACACAACTACATTGACATACAAAATGTAGTTCTCAGAGTTGAGCATAAACTGATGCTGTTTATTAGGTTGCATACAAACTATGCTTGTACCACCAGACAGCTAACTAAGTTACTAACAAAATGCAAAACATAATATACATGTAAGCAGGTGAATGGAAAACCAAATATAAAATAAATAACATACGAAGCATGAATTAAAAACATGACTGGTTTTGTTTCGACAAGACATCATAGAAATGTTCATAACGTTTCTCAATTTTCTCAATGACCGATTGAATAGTGGTTGAACGACCACCATTAGCACAAAAATAAACATTGGCTATTGGGGATCAAGTTATGTTTAAATTAAAAACATTATTGTAAATCCCTGTAATGGCCAATTTTCTCAACTACAGATATATATTTTTTAATCTGTCAAAACAATCAAGAATTCTCTAAATGCACTTGTAATATGATGCAGGGTAAACTGATTCGAGTGAAGAAACAGACCATGTGAAAACAGGATCTTACAAGTCGATGAACAAGCAGATGTGTTAGTCAAATTTCAAATTCTGAACTGTACTTCTATCACAGAGTACTTACCTGTAAACCAAATCAGCAAAATACTCTGATGAATAGCTGTACTTGCATTTGATCTATGTGTGACATTAATAAATAAAGCTGCCCAACACACAATCAGGTTATCGTAATAGTAATAGTATTTTTATTAACCACCTGTAAAATGTTGCTTCAAAGAGTACGTATTTGTACTTGTTCTTTTAAATAATAAACTCATAACTTTCCACATTATCTCACATTATGTAACAATTTTTTTAAAATGTGTTTCAGGGAATAGACTGTATGGGGAATAAGATATGGTAGGAAGGGAATTTAATATAATATAAATTCATGGAGTTTTGAGGGTTTTATTCACAATCTATGATTTTAGATATTTAATAAATATAATAAAAACCAAAGTTCTGTATAAAATGATTAATAGATGGCATGTTATTTACGGTAGGCCAGAGCCAGAAACATCTTTCTTTCTGTTTAAGTCTGTTGGACATTGTTTGTTTTCCCCAGCTACATGTTTTTTTCATTTAAACCCACTGAACAAAAATGGCCGTCTATTTGTAATATACAAACAGTATACAGAGCAATGTCTGGAATTTCAGATAACTATGTCACGCCATATATACAAAGTAGCCAACAGATATAGATTCCTCTCCACTGCCAGACTATTTAATCATACTGCCAGTTCCCTAGTGGAACACACATCAACTCATGCACAGCACCAGCACAATAACTGAAGATGTCAACCATTTACAAATCATTGATTTTACACTGACGAATCTCGTCTCTCGGTGACTAATCAGCCAGCGATCACGCTACAGCTGAACTTGAGTTCACAAATATCGTATGTTTGTGTTTTTAATTACTCTTGTTGTTTTTGGTCACGGTTTCCAAAAGAACAAAAACAGTTAGTCAATATTAACTTGGACTGACAATAAAAAAAAAATTGCAGTTAACTTAGAAGTTTTGTTTTTTTTAACAACGCCTCTAGAGCACATTGATTTTTATCTTATCGGCTATAGGACATCAATTATATGGTCATTCTGACATTTATTTAAAGAAAAATTGCTGCCATCACAAAGGCTAGTCTTTCTGATAAGCAGCATTTCAGTTTAAATTTATTTTAATTTACCATATTATTAAATATTTTATTGTGTAACATCATTACAATTAAAAAAAAAAATTCAATTATGTATGTTATTTGCAGTTTGTTCCCGTTTTCATTTAAATTACAACCATGATGACATGGTGAGTACCAGTAAAAAAACTGATTTGTTTCAATACTTTGACAATAAATTAACTGCTTCACCATAATAAAAGGTCAAATACAAGTCACACAACATACCTAATGCTGGGTGTACACAAAAAGATTATTTCTAACTCAGGGTTAGCTCTGCCACTCGCCAAATAGCGAAATTTAAAAACATTTGGCGAATTTTAATGTAATCTGGCAAAATAATTTCTTCTAATAATAGCCATTTAAGTGTAGAAAAAAGACGAATTTTCATTAATAATTTGGTGAATGTTACTGCTGTGCCAGAGCTAGCCCTGTAACTCTACTTGTTGAAAATGTAACCCTCAAAAGTTTACTGTGTGCATGAATTGGCTCAGTTCAGCATGACTTTGTCTCATTTGTCTGGTCGGTTCAACTTGTCACCTGTTCAGTTTAAGTCCAATCCAAACAACAGCAACATGGCAACAAATATTTGTCTAGACAACACTGTATTCCATTGTTCAAATTTGGATAGTGTATATTGTACTGTATTCAAATCAAAGTAATAAAAATAATTCCAGTTCATCCATGGTTTCATTTCTGAGAAGTTTAATGATTTATTAACAACTCAACTACTACTCCAGTTCATTTCCTTAGCGAGGCTCAGATTACAAACGTATATTATGCTTGCTTTGTAGATGGCAATATTGGCTCCAGAAATAACTCCTATTAGTGTGAAGTCTAATTGGATGCACAGTTCAGTTGTTGGTTTAACAGTGAATGCGATGTTCTCTTTTCAACAACAGGATCTCTATGTGTTCCTGATATCCGGGTTTATTATAAAGTTAAAACACCTCAAAAAATCTACTTGATGAAATTGTTTACCTAGTCATGTATTTTATTTCCCATCAATACTGGACCACATCTTGCAAGTCACACCAAGATAAGTCTGTCTGTAGGATGTATATCAACATTATTTAATAATTTTCTTTGTGTTCCCGATATCCGGGTTTATTATAAAGTCAACGCACCTATACTTTCCATATTCATAAGGCATCTGTGTTTACCTAAGACACATTTCCTTTCATTTTAAACCAAATTGTGCAGGAATCCATACAATTTTTGTCTGAAACATTTGAAAGAAACTCAATGCTTTTGAGTGAATACCACGAAATTTGAATAAGCTATTCTCCCTAAAATAAATTCAATATCAATAAGGATTATTCATTTCCAAAACAATCGTTCCAGCATTAGATTATTCCTTGATGTGTGCACTGTTTAAATATGGTATGGCCTTTCCAATGGAAGTTACAAAAACATTACAAAGAGGACACAACTGAAGGTGACAGTTGCCCAAAAAATGTATGAGACTAACCAACAGACTAAGTCTTTACTAAAATCATTCCCAATATTTTACAAACAATAAATATATAAATGCAAAGTCAACATGACCATAAATTCAGGTATTTACGACTACAAAATAAAGAGAAAACATATGACTATAGTTGTATTAAAATTAATGGAATCTTACTTATCAGAAAGAAAGAGATGAGAAAAAGATAGTTTGAAAGAAAGAAAGGGGGTGGTGTAGGTCTAAGAATGAATGGTTAGAAAGTCTTGAAATATTTGATATTAATAATGAAGGTCTAGGGAACAATATTGCAAAAGATGAGGTAACCAGAAGTTAGTTCACCTGGTATTTACCAAAGAAACCGATTGCTCAATATTACGTGAATTTTATTGGTATAACCGGTAGGTTACCTAATTAGTCACTAAGTTGCATTCAACTTATATCAACTGTCCAAAAAAAGTCTTAATATCTGCCTGAATAAAGCTCCCGTGAAGTTGCCAACTTAATGTTAGACGTTAGTAGTTCACACTGAAAAAGACTATTGATTGTGTTGATAGAAATTTGAATAACCAACATGTGAAATGAATGATCGTACATGTAAACTATGCCATGAAGTTTTGATTTTAAACATGTTTCACATTTCATGAAGGTAAATTAAAATATATGTAAGCCAAAATTCTCCACAATGTGGTGTTGCACATACCTTGAATCAGAAGCCCAGTGCATGGCATATATCTTTGCAAGATGGCCACGCAGTGTCCGACGTGTGCGCATCTGTATTCTTCCTACAGTTTCTACATTTCCTGTTGCTTGGCATAGTGACGTATCTACAGCGGCTTTCCTGGCCTCCTGAAAATATAAAAATCAAAGTATTTAATTTTAAAGATTTTTGTTGTTGATTTGTTTTGTTAACTTGTTTTGTTAACTTGATATTATTTAGAATTTATTCTGCCAGATTAAAAATAAATTGGCACTACCCCTCTTTTTTAAACTTATAATTGGCAATTTGGTTATATTTGAATTTGTGTATTAAATTTGTTTCAAAGTTAAACATTCTTTTCTTCAAAATGCTTACCCTAATTTGGTTTTTCAGCTGCTCTGTTTCTTGCCGCAAGGCTTCTAGTTCACTACTTTGTTGCATGATGATTAACTAGTAAATAAAAAAAATCTGAAAAATACAAACAACACAGTTTAGTACATATCCATAAATCATGTCCGTAATCCAGTGTTCCACATCACATAGAAATGGAGGTATAGTACTTCCTGATGTTCGGAATCATGTAATAAGAAGGGAGGGAAAGGGTATGAACATGTAATGGCAATCTGCCCGTAATAGGTATAAACACATACCGCTTTTTTACAGAGGTATAACTTACATAGTTTCAGCCGCAGATTGAACTTAATTGGGTTTGCTATCCTTTATCACATTAGTTATTATAACAGTTATAACTCCATCAGTAAAAGTTACATAATGATCAAAACATCTTTAAGTTTCCTCTCTAGAGGTATGAATAGTTTCTGACTTTTGTACAAAGAGGTCCGAATACCCTCATTTTCCTTGAGAATGTGGAACACTGGTAATCAGTCTGATACATAAAAAAAACCTTTTTATAATAGAACGTTATATTTCCATTCTAATTATGTGGGAATAATACTAAAGTGGCATGGTTACAGAGACATACCTTGTATGAATAAACAGTAGATCAGCTTACATCATAACACACAATTTTTTTGTGGTTTAACAATACCACTAGAGCAACTGATTTATTACTTATTGGATATTATGTTAAACAATAGGTAATTTAAAAGTTATCAGAGACAGATGCCCTACATGTTCCCATTAGCACCAAGGGATCTTATGCATGCATTTTGTCAAACATGTTTTAACATATGTCCATGTACACAATTTTTTCATGTAAATAGGCGGACGTATGTTTAACATGTTTAAAAAACGGTACGTTAAACATGATAAAACATATGATAAAAGAGTTTTTCATATAAATGTTAAACATATGTTAATGGCATACACAATAACATGAAAAGGGCTTCTGTAGATATTTATAATATTGACTGTTGTTATGGACACCATCTTGGTTGCTAAACATATGTTTAACATAACATATGTTCAACATATGTCACCAATTTATATGTGAAACATATATGGCTATTTTTGCTGTGTATACCACAGCCGTTGATAGAAAAACCTCAGGCATTCGAACATATGACCAAAACCACTACACCAAGGCTATTTGTTAACATGTAAGATGTAATGAATAACAGTGCAATGATGTCATAAATGTTCACACACTTCACAGTAAATAACTTCTAATTCATCAGTCATTACCCTATTTAATTTTCATTTGGAATTCGTCTAAGTAATCAGTCCTTCTTACGGCTTGGCAATAGACTTGGTTTTTTTTTTAAGACTACATGTATAGTTACAGCAGTCATTTTTTTTTAAAGTAGAGGTTGAAATAATGTCTAAGAGTTCAAGGGGCCAACTGCTCAACATGGATAAAAAAAAAGTTTTTTTTCTATCATTTGTAGGTGCCAACATGGAAATAACTAGCAACTGGCTTTTAAGTTACCATTATTTTAATCCCTGGTATGCAGATCAACCAATTACAAACAATAACTTTGAACAGTACCACAAGATGAAGTTTTTTTTAAAATTTACTATAAAAAAAATTTGTACTGGCATTGAAAAATATTTATTATGCAAATTTAAACAAGATGCCACAAAATGAAATTTAAAAACATTTCAACCCAGATTATTGCACTGACATTGAAAAATGCTGCTACATGCATATATATTTTACCTTAACATACACTCAATCTCGTTAGATGAGTAGTGAAGAATAAAAATGGATTTTGTTGAATTTTTTCCTTAAAAATAAACTAGTAAAATAACGCATAAATATCTGTTTGATTATTTAAAAATGGGCTTTTTATGAGTTTATTCATTTACAATTTGGTGCTTAATATTACATCTTTTATAAAATAAATTCATATGACTTGTACAAATACAATTTGATAAAAACAATTAAAATCTGAAGTAGTATTAACCTACATGTATATTTACACTATGGTTTATTAACCAACAGTTGTTTTGTTACATGGAGTGGATTTGTGACTAATACAGTTACGTTATAGAGTTGGTCTACTAAAACGCCAACCCGTGCTGACTGGCTAGCTAGTACAAACAATCGACTGACCTATCCATGAAAAGAAATGAGTAGGACTGTACCAGTATAAATCAATACCAACCAAGAATAGTATTCTCCGCACACGGTGGCATCATGTTACAGAATACTGTGTGCACAGAACTAGTTCTAACACTCATCAGATCTGACACTCTACAGTGGTCTGGAAATACCACATATCAACACTTGTCCAGTTTTAAATGAAAAGACAAAGGAAAGGATTGTTTGCTTAGCTGCTTTTACATGTCAGACATACGTGGTGTTTTGCAAATCATGGTCTTTAGTGTAAACCTGCTGCTGTCACATAGGCTACTCTTCTGATCAGCAGCTAGGGATCTTTTGTATCCACTTTTCCACAGACTGGACAACACATACCACAGGTCCTTTGATAAACCAGTTTGTGAACCAATGGTCGGTAAAGTGGTATGCACTTATTCATTGATATGGAGATTAAAAATCCCATGCCTGGACTGAGATTTGATCCCAGTACCTACCAGCCATGAGTAATAACTACTGCACCACTGAGGCTGGTAATGAAATGACTGTATTACATTCAGGATCAAATGGCTAGCAGATGCTCACTAGACTAGTTTTTATGTTCCATATTAAACCCAATTTCACAATTAGTACCAAATAATTCTAATTGATACAAAATTACCAGTTGCTTGTCAATTTACAATTAATTGCAATTGTCTCTAATTTTAAAAACAAAGTGGTCAGAAAATTAAGTTCTCCACTATTTACAACTACAGGTATTTATGTTATTTATTGTTATATATGTTACGTATGTATGTATGCATAAAATAGATCAAGTTGAGCCAGATTAGCCCTGTAAAATTAGGTAATAAGAAGTCAACATGGGAAAGCCGCTTCAGCTGTTATTATGGTTACAGGCCAAATACAATAGGCAAAAACTGTCCATAGGCATTTTTTTTTTTTGTATTTACCTTTTCAAATGAAATAAATACAATGTAAACCGTACAACTATAGAGTATACGCTGAAATACTGCCATGTACCATATGGATGTGAAGTTCAGTAAGATACTTCACTGGGCTGAAAGAAACAGACAAAATGGCTGCTATCACTTACTGGTTCTACTATGACGATCAATATAAGTCTATTTATAGAACAGGTTAAGTGTACAACAGGCTGGCTAGCTGGCCAGTCACCTGCCACTTCATGACAAATGTGTGAAAAATTGGACATCACATTCATAAGCAAACAGTAGTTACCATGACATAAATATTTTTCAAAATAATCCATTCTAATGAGATTAATTTACTCTTTGTTTAGGAATGATAAAACTACAGCTGCTGACAAATCTCATTTCCCTTCTAGATCACAACTACAGATTCTAAATATCTGCAACAATATCGGTTTTAATAAATCGTTCAGTTGAATTCAGTGATTTCATTATGAATGGAAACAGCTGGTAACTAGGAAATTAAAGTATCATGGTAATTGGAACAACAATTTTATACCTAACATGCAGGTAAACACTAAAATCAGGTACTCCAAAGTGACATTGTCGGCTGTCCACTAACTAAAATTTGACGTACTTTCAAAAGTTTTCAACCTACTGTATATTCATTCATAATAAATTTTACAAAATAAAACACCTATGCAATGATAGTTTATTTTTTGGTGTTTTTTTTATGTATGTGTAATGTTTACCAGTACTTCTTTTGATTGCTAAAAATATTCGGTTAAAGTAGGGTGCTGTAAGTCGTCGCTACCCGCAGTCCAACGTCGCCTAACAGCGATTTTGCCGCAGTGTGTTGTGTCAAGTGTGGGTCCTTAGGCGTGCATGCATCCATTCTAAAAATAACCACCTATGGCAAACAGAGCTAATGCTGACCTACATTCACGTACCAATACGTGGTGTTTACAGCGCAATTTTTGATTAAAAAGTTTGGATAAAATCTTGCGCTAATTGCCAAAACAAGTATTCTATCAAAAAGATTGAACCTTCTTTCACAAAACTAGCATAAAATGTAGGTGTAGATAAGAGTGTGCTGTATGCAAACTAGTGGGCTGTGAAAGTGAGGCGGTGTACACAGCGCAAAGCGAGTCTGATAACCGGTGCGCAGTCGATCATGGGATCCAATAACGAGTCTGCAGTGGAGGGACAGAAATAAACATGAGACGATTCCTCGCCATTTAATTTTTGTTTAAAGACCCTAGTTGATGAGTTTAATGTTTTATGTAACTTGAAACTTTTCAGAGAGGGGTACATTTTTGTGTATTTTTCATAAGTGTCGTAAAATGTAAAAAAACTTTTTCAATTGGCCATTTCTTTTTGATCGTGTGATCAGAAACGTGTCCATTTAATTTTTATCTACCCCTCATCCGAGGTTTTTTGGATATTCTTCTTATAAAAAACAAGTTTACTGTTTGAAATGGAATGTTTTGCATAATTCTCAGCTGCCAGGATGGGAAAAAAACTGTTTTATGTGGTCATGTGACCTCACTTGCATTGCGCGATCACTGTTTACGATGGTTCATGGTTAGGATCAGTTTTAGGGTTAGGGTCAGTTTTGAAGTTAGGGTTAGGGTCAGTTTTGAAGTTAGGGTCAGTTTTAGGATTAGTTTTAGGGTCCATGCAATTAGATTTTTCTGTTTTAATTAAAACAAGAATAATCCCATAGCTAAGAAATTGTTATTGTATAATCGTTTTACAAAAGACATTTTGTGAACTTAGAACAACAAAAAAGACAAATTCAAGATATATCAGAAAATTAAAATTATATTTTAGCAGTTGTTAGATGACCTCGACTTTAATCATCAAAATCAACAGTTTTAGCATGAAACGACCATGAAAACTGAAAAGCATAGTCATGAATTGAAATGAAAACTAAATATTTTTATCACTCGGAAACTTATCCTTGAATTCCTCCTTGTGAGAAGATTACTGTATGGTTTTATTCTTTACAAAGTTCTCTAAGGTCTTGACAGTATGAAGAGAGAATCCTCGCATATTAAACTGTTACTGTGCACCATGTACTTAGCTTGTGTATATTTTCACTAAACACAGCTTACTAAGAACAGTAAATAAAATGAGCTGTATTTTCTCAGATCCTACATTACAGTTAGTATGTGATAATTTACTGTAATCTGTAGTCCATTTCACATCATTTTAGTCAAACCAGTCATGTAAGTAACTAATGAACATAAAAAAGAAGTAGACCTGCACAAATTGCACGAACTATCGTTTCGTTCATGCATTGGTTATGCAAATTTATTTTGCATAACCGATTTACCGTTCATGTAAAATTTTGAGAATCACATGCAATAAGCAAAAATATACTGGGTATAAGTTTGATGTGTATATTGTAAATGTATATTTATTACAGTTTCTTTTTACATCAACCTGACATTGGTTTTATAAAATTTATTAAAACTAATTTTAAAGTGGTTTTTCCATATATTTTTTAAAAACTGGTTATGCAAATGAAAATAGGTTATGAAATTTTTTTTGGCATAACCTATTTTACGGTTATGCAGATTTTGAATTTGTGCAGACCTGAGAAGACATCAAAATACTGTATCATTTTGAATATCCAGTAGCATTTTCTTTTTCGCAATTTACACTTCAAACATCATCTGGCTAACTCAGGAATGGCTGGTGGAAAACCAGCAGGGGTAACATAAAATCAAATTTGCTATCATTACCTATCAGTACAGCGCATGTAATATCAACAATTACATAAAGCAAATTTTTAAAGCTTTTAACTAGCATTTACTATCAAGTTAACTCCCTTGTAAAATAAGGTCCATTTTAATTAATAAGGCTTGTTTAAATCTTTTTAAAATGCATTTCAAAATTATATATTTCAGGAGTGATTGCTCACACTTGCCTATAAATGAAAAGTTTCAAGTGTTTTATTTTGATCTTTCACCATTATATCCTGCAAAATGTAAAAATAAACAAAACTGCTGCCTTAATTTTCTAATCTGGAATAATATTCAGGTGAGCACTTTATTGTCAAATGAAGAAGACTACATACATTAAATGTCTTTTTTTGTCAGTACGTCTTGTAACAAATCAACATAAAGCAAAAATCAAGCAGTTTTTTGTTTTGTTTTTTTAAACATATATTTTGATTGTAAACAATATTTTACTGTAATCACCATTGCCACCCAAGCATTATGTAACTGTTGAATGGACCCTTACAAATGTTATGTTATATTAGATCCATGTAATATACTCAATAATATACAGTCGTTTGTCCTACATTCTGTGGGGTACCAAATGAGATGCATTCAGGGGCTTTTAGGAATGTAGATCGTAATCTACACACATAAAGGCTGTAGCATTTTTGAAAGCTTGCCAAATGTGCATGGCAGGAAGGAAAAGTAGATCCAAAAGTATGCAATGAAACCAAATACTTTCATACATGTAAATTACTACTTGTGTATCCACATCTGGGCCTATTGAAAACTTGTTTTCTAAACACCACTTGTGCACGTAAGCATAATATCAGGCCAACTATTACATAATTTAAGCATGTACTAAACCCACAGGATTAAAATTAAAATGCAATCTACTTGGTGGTGGGAGGAAGAAAAACACTAAAAATGTTTACTTTAATAACAGGAGTGTAATTTTCTGAATCGAAGTTTAAAAAAAAAGATCAGTATAAAATAGGAATAAAGAGGGTATCAAGGCAATTCTGAGGACACAGAGGCGCAACAGCAAATGTGAGTTTCCTATGGGGCAAGTGGGAAAAAAAGGGCAATGCAATATTTGCCTTTGCCAGAAGTGAAATTAACAGGGCATAGTGGCAAAGGCACAGGGTAGCACAGTAAATGCCTCAATGAAATTCAATCCCTGTATATTTATATACCATTATATATATTAATATATATATAAAAAAATAAAACACAACACTGTACATAAAAATAAGTAAATAAATTCAGAATTTTCAGATTTTCTCTCAAGCATTCAAGCACTGCTTGAGAGTAAGACCGAAACTTTACACCATTATCCTGGCAATTAACTGCAATTAAGTGTTGCAGGACACTACAATTATTAAAACGACTGAGTGGCAAGTCTCCTAATAAACATGGATATCACTTATATGTATGTAGTGGAAAACATACAAGAAGAGTGGCTTCTTGAAAAATAATTCATGAGTCCTGTTTAGATTTTACTGCCAATAAGGTCAGCCTAGTAACTGATTTAAAGGTATAGTCCCACGTAATTTTAAAGGTTAAGAGCCTAAATATCGATTAGGAATGAAACTTACATGCATTTGTGATACCAGATCTCGCTTTCATATCACACAAGACGTTTTAACTGAACCATTGTAGAAGGAATTCCTTGTTGAGTCGATCCATTTTTTTCACATTTAAAATTTTCAAATTTCAAGATCGAAACTTCTCGTGGGGCCAAATAAATTGGTACAAAATGTTTCTGCTGCAACAAAACTATTCAGAAGTTTTAAAATAACTGCTAACGGGGGAATACCTGTCACGCGACTTGAAATATATATGTCACACCTTCAACAGAAAAAAGTTCTTTTTTCTTGACTTATTTATCCATGACCATAGTTCATTATTATTTTTAAAACATTGATAATAAGCAAGATGCAGTGGTTATGTAAGTAGTTGAATAAAGTATTTATATGGACAAATGAAATGTTTATATTTAAAATTAATTCTTTGTTTGGAAATTAATTAGGTCATGGGTATGTGGGACTATGTGTTTAATACACATAGATTTATCATGTTCCAATTTGACTACTTCCTTATTTGAACTTAATTTTTCAGCCCCTGCAATTAAGAAACTGTCCATGGCAAAATAAATGCTGTGAAGAAATAGTATCCATCACATTTTCCATTTTTATTAAATTTAATTTAAAGTATACTTCACTTTAATAAATAATGGCATTTTTGGAATCCTTGTGGAATTACCTTTCTAGAAATATCTATTTCATCAAGATTGACCAATTGGTTACTGAGATATGGTCATTTGAATATAGGAGGTGGCGACCTTTTTGGTCAAAATCGTCAAATTTGGGTGGGCTATATCTCGGAAATCGCTGGTCCGATCTCTCTAAAAATTGGAATATGATCAGTTTTTAGCCCCAATAACCCAAAATACCAGCAAAATCGGAGAGGGTGAGGTGACATTTCCCCATTTTTGGTGGGTTATTTGACATGGAATGACCCCTGCCTTAAAACATATTTATCCAAACTATTTGAGGGTACTCGAACGCTCAGAAAATTTAAGGGTAAATTTTTTTTACCCATTTTACCCTCTGGCAAAAACCCTGCTTAAAATAAAACAGCAAAAAAACTTCTGTGTAGTATGAAAACTGTGACTATCTCCATAGCACTGCCAATTACTGTGGGCAATTTCAGGGGTTGATTTTTGGAATTACTTTCTGGTGAACAATAGATTACTATCCTACTGCATCAAAATAAAGGTCACTAAAACAGGTATCTTAGTAAGGTTTTTTTCCCGTGTGTCCGATATTCATGCATTTCAAGCATTTCTTATGCAGCCAACCTACATTTTGTGTATTTTGTGAATGTTGGCACCAACTGGAGATGAAATAACATATTTTTGTTTCTTAATTAGTTGATAAGACTAAAATCTGGTTGTTTATTGATTTGTACGTACAAAAATAATTGGTTTTTTTATTACGTAATTCAAATTGAACATTAAGAAGTTGATTAGTTATTTTGACCTACAGATGACAACACTGTTTAGATTTTTATGATTTTATTTCTTAAGATGGTCCAATTTTACATTGTTTAATGCTAAAATAAGGTCTCCAGTCTAAAGCAAAATTTGATATTGTTGACCACTCATTTATGATGTATTTTGGGTTAATAACATTTTTGTAATTAAGCCATGCCTCAAATGTTGATTTGTATTATCATCATCAACCAACAGCGGAACTGAATCCACTGATATAGTTTTATAGCCAACAAATAAGACGATTTTACAGCATTATACATGTTACTAATGACACAGCATAAAAACCGACTGCCGCCACATGGCCAATTATCATGTTTGTAAAATCGAGGCGTGATAAATCTATCTCAAAGATAAAACCAAAAATGTTGGGAGATACAAGTTAGCTAAAGTACAAAGTTGGTATGAACTTACAACCTATCTGTACTTTACAACATCAACTAAGAACAGAGTATGCAGACCTACAAGAAGGTGAACTGGGTGTGTACTCTCCCCTCCCTTCTTCCCACACCATCATATTCAACCAAAGAGAAAATGCCAAGTACCATCTCTGGAAAAATTTATAAAAGACAATACTGTTCGGTTTTTTATTCTCTGCTGCACAGGTTTTTTTTTTTCAAGGTTTATTTTTTTCTTATTACATTGGATTAAAAATAAAGTATAGCTTATGCTAAACTTACCACGGAAAATGCAGTGGACACTATTTCTCCTCAGCATTTAGCATTTTGGACATTTTCTTAATTTGAGGGGTTGTAATTAAAAATACCCATGTGTGTTGTTAAATATTCCTTTTAGGGTTTTCTCAGGTCTATGTTAGACCGACATTCAGCACTATTCCCGACAGTTCTCCAAAATGTCAACATTTTAAATTCCAATTTATCTATGCAAGCCTGTAAATAAGTGCTTGGGCACGGACCCCTCCAAAAATTATTTCAAGGCTTGCTACGTATTATATAAAGACAGAAAAAGATGCATTAAATATACACATGATATTATTATTTACCACAGGTACTGGATAAGGTCCAACTGGTTCACAACATAAGTTTAACATGAGGCACCAACACCACTCTAGCAGACCGGAAATCAGGAGGATGAAATATCACTTACCTGTATTTCACTAACACTGGCATACTTCTGGCGAACAAAACTTCTAGACAGATTTGTTTTTACCTACTAGCTCAGATTATTCTGATCTTTGTCATTGAAAGATAATTCTATCTTACCTTCGGGTAATACCATTTCTACATAACTATAACATCATGAGTACCATCGTAATGAGGTTGCATAAACTTAACATCTACTACCTACTGATTATGTGGCAAAATGTCTTGGCTATCTTTACATTTGTATTTTATAATAAATATTAGAAATTTCATGATAAATAATTTAAATAAAGAATAGTAAATGGTGACACATGTAGAGGCACTGATTTACGGTTTCAGATTTTCCCCTTTTCCATATCAGAATTTAACAAATTCAATTTTTTCATTTACAGTAAATTTTATAATTTCATTTTGTGTTCCACTGAAATATTTTCCATTATAAACATACATGCACACACAAAAAATATATGAAACAAAACAAGAATATAAAAAAGTGTATAACTTGAAACTTGTTTAATACGCCATGCCATCCAGTTCGAAAATTCTCTATTTTTGCGGGGAAAACATTTGGCGTAACATATACAGATATCAGTGTAGTCAGGTATTGAGTATTTTTGTTTCCAAAAAGCGTCTGGAATATATGTTTAATTAATAAACTGCGCTATTTGGAGACAAGTAATTATGTTTTCAGAGAATCGGGAATTCCGTTTCAGATAGGTTTTTCCACGATTCTGTTGTTTCCGTTATCGCGGAAAATCAGTGCCTCCACCCATGTAATAATGCATTATTACAATGAGTGTATTTTCAACTGTACGCCATGTACTTCGAAGAATCTAATTTCAAAACTTTTACATGACATTAAAAAAAAAAAAAATCCTTTTCAAACACAAATCTCAAAAAATGTACAGATATATATCAAACTGCCATGAGCTAAAATTGAAATCTGGAAAGACTGAATGTTCTATCTGCATTAAAAAATGCCATGGTTGTACTCTTTAGGGAGGAACAAATCAAAGACTTTCAATCGTAAAAACATGGTTTTCAGGGACATAATGCATCACAAGTGATCGTTCACACTCTGGAAAGCATGATCTTGGCCAAGATAGAATTTTAAAAACCTTTTCATACTTTTCAATTTTACCCAAAACTTTAAACTTTTCATGGACTGTGGTAAGTATTTTGCATATTTCAAAACTTTTCCAAGTTTTTAATGACCGTGTTAATCCCGATTTATTATTTTGTTTATTACTTTGCCACCATCAAAAGATGTAATATTTGTTAGAAAATCCATAAACAAAAGCATTGTTGCTATTGTAATTTCAAAATAACACAATGGGTAAAATGCATGATATCATTCACTTAAAGGCATAGTCCCACGGAATTTAACCTTCTGGATACTGCAGATGACATATCTCGCCAACGTCATGCGAACGCTTGAGTACTGGAGGCGAGATATGTAGACATTCAAACTGGCCCCTTAAAATTAGTATTTCCTGTTGCTTAAATGCAGTATGGGAGGAAATGACACAATACCTATATACATAGGATGTTCCCAAATACAAATGGCAGATTTTTGAAGCGTTATGACTCCTTTATCGATAAAAAATGTTTGGTGTAAAAGAGGTTTTTTTTCTGAAAGTTTTTCGTAACATGATGAGCAGTGGTGGCGTGGGCTACGCATAGATTTTGAAGAACTAACTGGGAATAAATATTAGTTTGGGGTTTACTGAAGGGGAGGATTTTGATTCTAAATATCGGGAGCGAATCGCGAGATAATTTTCAAATACATTTTTTAAAGACACTGGGTGTGAGGGCGATGATATGGTGTTGAATGTGAGCGATCCAACCATAAATACAAATTACCAAGCATGGTTTACAGTTTTTTGGGGGTTTTTTTTCACACATTTCTAAACCACAAGTCGTGCATCTAAAAAAAAAAACCTTTCAAAACCCCAAAATAATATTAATTTGTTCATACCTTTATATTATTGTATTGTTTTGTTTTAAAGTCAAAACATTTGACCAAAATGAGATTCCTCTCAAACTGATTTTTCTCAAAATTAATCAAGTTTTTTGGGGAAGTAACTCTTAAAAGAATTCAGTAGTCTAAAGGTTATGGGGCTTTGTGGTCTAAATATTGATTACGAATGAAACTTATATGTATTTGTTATATACTAGGTTTCGTTTTCTTATCACGCAGAACTTTTTATCTGAACTAGTCATTCTATCACAATTGAACACTACTTTAACCTACCAGGATCCAGGAAAAGCCAACGTGGCAGTCAAGCACACCCCAATTCTTGTTTCACAAAAAATCCACAATCCAAGAATATCCACAACACTGCGACATTAGGTAGCTAATGCATCATTCTTCTAGATGCCTGAAAAAAAGGAAAAAGATAATATTTTTAATAACAGTGTATGTAATCGTGCACCCCCTAGAATTTCAAAACATGTAAACAAAAGCTCGGGTAAGAGCAATTTGTTAAAATCGTTTTCATCAGTATATATACTAACAGATAATTAGTGTTAAATCCAACTTAGCACTTCCGACAGCGTCAGCAAAAAGTAGTATTTAAACAGATTTTTATTGCAACTTAGGTGCCCAAAAAAATTAGATGGTTAGTGGTCGCCTGCCCGATTGTGTCGGGTTCAAATATAGAGTGTGGGGAGTTCAGTATTGATAATCATTCGCCTGGCTGGCCATCTCAGGTTTCTCCAAAGTGAACGACAAAACTGAACACCAGACGATGACAGAGACCACAATTGCATCACAGATTTCGTCTGCTAAAGACACCACTTTTGCTTTGTCTGCAAGTTAGTGCAATTGTAATAATAACAAGACTACCGGTTCCCAGTCTCTGGCTGATGAGTTCTTGGCCTAGATTTGAACAGATGGTCAGTAACATGGTATTTCTTACACATTGTAAATCCATCGAGGAAAAAAAAAAAAAATTAGATAAAAAAAATTTGGGGATGAGAATTTTGCCATGTTACAAGCCTGGCTATCTGGTATCTGAAAAACATTCATGTACACCTGTCATACATTGACAGGATTAGAATGTACCATGTTCACAGGGTGACAGTGTTTTTACGAGTAAATGCTGAATGCAGACAAAATATACCGATCAAACAAAAACTTCAGTAGATTTGTTTTCCATACTTATTCTCCACATACTTTTTTCAAGGCCTAGAAAATGGGTTTTACAAACTCTATACTTTTTTAACATCCAGACTGCAAACCAACACAGTACTGAATGTAGCAAGGTGTCAAAGAAAGTGCATGTCCATTTTAGCCTCGAGTTATATCAAATTTTAGGCCACCAAGGTCACCATTTTTTATAGGCTAGTGATCCAAAGGTTAACATTAAATTAAGTCAGAACAACAAAATCAAAATAATATTAATAAATTTTTTAAAAGACAGGGATTTATACACCCTACTGTAATATTTCATGGTCGGGCAACAAATAATGTTACGCAACTTGCCTGTGGGCAAGTAACAATACGAGAGTTCTGAAAAAATGTCCATGTCCGTGAAATCCAGGAGGGACTGATCTACAGTGATATTCCAAATATTTATTACTTTCACTTTATCTATAATGATATTCCAAATATTTGTTTTTAAAGCTTATTATGCAATGTTAGTATTTTAAAACTTTTTTTTAACTCTTTTGGATTCTTGTTTACATTAAAACCATTTTCAACATTTGTAACATTATAGGCAATCCAATATTATGTCAATATATTTTCCTAAAAATAAAATAGCAGATAATTTATCCGTCCTCTGTGGTCTATGCACATTTCATTAAAACTTTTGGCTCGACTCTATACTGAGCATTTTAGTTTAGAATGGTCACGAGATAGAACTGTTGCAGTATAAAATTGACTACTGGTTTGCTGTGCATCAAGTATTTAAATATCAGTCAAAAACATTTTGTTGAATAGCAGGACGTCTGTGTGAATTTCCTGTAATAATCGTGAAGTTTACACATTTTAATTTCTGAAAGTCTACAGGTCACAACGTAAATGATTTGCAGTTCAGGTAAATATAATTTTGCATAACCGACACTCGAACAGAATTGCAGTTCGCGTAAAATATTGTGCCCTGCATCATAGAGGTTAGCCTCAGTTTTAGGATTCTATATAAGCTCAATGAAAAAACCCTCTTTAGATTGTTTGAAAAATGATGTTGGAATGGTTGGAACTCTTCCCTATAGCAGGCCTGTGGAATTAGAATTTTTATTAAAATACACCTGTGAAGTCACTTTATTGTATCAACTCTCCATTATTTTTCAGGAATGGAGCAATGATTCAATAACTCTTCATTACTGGGGTACAGTATTTGAACCCATGACCCTAGACTTGCACGAACACATTGTAAGAGTGATCTGCACTTTATCCGCATTGACCACAGTTCTCTCTTACTATATAATCAAAATTTACTGCTCATAAATAGATAGGCGTGCTTTTTTACATAAATAACCAAAGATTGTTGATAATGAAATATGAAAGTTGCAATATTTTTTTTAAGTGTACTAATAATGTTGCAAATTAATTTGCTACATTCAGTATTGGAAAGCCCTTGATAATATGATAAGCTTTTTTCGATAAATGAAGTAGAACTATTATTAGCCTGGAAAACATCAAATAACTCGCAAGCGTAATCTGTTAAAAAATGCTGTCCAAGGTATCTGTTTCCGGCAAGATGTCGCAATATACCAGTGTCAAATTGCTTCTGGTGAAAAAAAGCTAACTTTTCTGTTCTTTTATCGTTAAAAATACAATTACTGTAAGTAATTAATGTATCCACTGTTACCTATTACATTGAAGGTAATAATAATTTTACTTTAGTTTGTCAATTTTTAATCTTACTCCGACTGAGACATCAAACTGTTCCTCTTTTAACTATAGGAGTTATTTCAGTTATTTTTACCAATAACTTCCTTGTACATACTGCAATTTCTCAAATGGTATAACTACTATAAGCAGGTACACACTAAACTGTCTAAACATTGAAACAACCTACCACAATGAATTAGGCTTGCACAAAATCAGGAAGTTCTTTTCAAACGTCAACAATCAAATAGAATAAATTATGGATAATTATCTGTTACATAGCTCTCTAAAATATGAAAAACTAACAAACGAATAGCAATAACATATAAAACACAAATATTGCTAAATAAAATGGCCGACAATGAAGTCTGCATAATTGATCAGTATGAAAATATGCCGGTAGACTCGCCATCTTGAATATGTTGACACAACGCGTGTGATTTTCATAAGAAAAGTAAACGCACATGCACGATACCGATCACAGAATGGAACGATGGCAATGCAAATCTGAAGAAAAGATAGCTATATAAATGATTATCAACAAATGGAAGTTTGTGGTTTAAAAATGAACAAAACAACAGCCTACTTCCTTTGTCGGCTTCTGCTAACCGACATAACGTTCAAGAAAGATTCGATTGCACTGCACCTACGATCTTAAACCCGCAAATAAATCATGAAACTACCAAATTAAAGAAATTTAGTATGTTTACAACTTCACCTGACGATCAAACCGTTAAAACAAGCAACAAGAATCCAGATCATAGAATAAAGCGACTGGGGTTTACTGCATTTGCATACAGCCATTGCAAATGACAGGCGTCAGACGACAGAAAATCACGTAGGAAACAAGGCAATTGCAAAGGTTTTTCAGCAATGCTTGGGGTCCGGAAATCATCTACTCACCTGCCGATTATTGTTTGTTTAGTGTACATCCACAAAATTGAAACATATATCTCACTTCGTCACCCTTTACACACATAAATCAGACAGTTTCCCAACAAAGTCTACGCTTATCATGAACGACAAGGGTGCGGCGCCCCTGATCTTGGAATACGCAGCCCCACAGTAAGTCAGTACGCATGCGCGGCCATTCGCACTGACGCTGTTGAATATCGATCGAAGAAACGCAGGGTTAATAAAAGAAAATGACACGGATATTATTACATAATTTTTTCAATAATTGTTGTTTTAGTTGTCATTTTTTTTTAAATTGCGTTTTTTCAAAGCACATTTTAAATGTTTTAATATGATATGCAAATAAAATTTATCAACGGCCATGAAAAGTGATAGATTAGTGAGATAAAGTGAACTTGAGTCGGACAATGTGTGCTTAACAATACATCATAACTAAAGTCCGTTAATTAACAGAACTTCATTTAAATTTAGTCATTTTGAAATGGTTTAAGAGGATCATAAATAATTAAACCCATGTTTCGTGTTCGATATCTACACTATCGGCAAATCTAGAGTTAATAGAATAAAAGGCGGGCTTTACGGGTATCCATCATCCAAAACGGTTTCTTGTTTATCCTGTCCGTCGTGAACACGATATTTGTGAAGCTGACATAATTATTATCGCATTTAAAATATATTTAAATTTGAACTTTCGCATTTAGGTCAATAATGCATCTTCAGTTCCAAACAAAATTGCCTTAGAAGTCATCAATTTTGTTTTCGTCATTTTCATGAGCGTACAAAACGTACTTGGGAGTGGGGGGCAGGGGGTCAAAGGGTCACGTAAGCTTTAAAAAAAAAAAAGACTATAATACTAGCAGCGAACTCTATTTTTCCCCAGTTTCAGTTTGTACGCTTTTAGGGGGTGGGTGAAGGGGTTCGGAAAAAGAGTACGTTTTGTAAGTTTGTGAGAATGATGAAAATGATAACTCCTTAACGGGCTTGGAAATTAAAATTCGATCACGGGCATTTCGTGGAGTAAATTTATCATTTTGGAAGATTTCACTGTCGCAAAATTAATTGTGTCTCATTTATCCAACACTTGTGTTTTAACGTTTAATGAAAACTATTTTTTTTTTAAATATAAAATTTCTGACACAAATTCATTGATATAGGATGTTCTGAAAGTTAGAACATAATGAATTATTTCAGGATTGCCTAATATATAATTAAATCAAGCCCGTAGCCAAGGGGGGTTCGAACGAACACCCTTTTTCTGAAGTGCGCTTTCAAACTACTCAATATAAAAGACCACTTGTTGCTTATCAGAAAGAATAGCCAATGTGGCGACAGCAGGTTTCCTCTAAATACATATGTCAGAATGACCATATGTATGACGTCCAATATCCGATGATAAGATAAAAATCAATGTGCTTTAGAGGCGTCGTTAAATAAAACAAACTTAACTTTTAAAATACAACAAAATAATAAATATATACAAATCTAGTAATAATGCATTCATATAAGTATTTTAGAAGCCACTAAATATGGATTTATGAGAGACGGTCACATGTTAGGGGGGGGGGAGGTGATCGGACGAACCTCTCCGCAGGATAA
>JAULBS010153216.1:0-12018 GCA_032355785.1 Symmetromphalus regularis
TTTACTTTGTAGTGTTAGGAGGTAGGGCTAGTGAATTTTTAAGTCGGGCTAGTGAATTTTGAAAATCACTGATCCCACGGCTAGTGGATTAAAAAAAAATTCTAGAAGCCATGCTTCATGCATTAGTTTGTACTCAATATATTCTAGTTGAATCATGAATATTATGTAATTATAATTATTTCTATTTTAGTATTATATGTGTGTGTCTTAAATGTTGCATCTTGGGATTGTATTGATTTCTTTAGGTTAAATATTCAGGATCAGAATAATCTTTTATGTGTTTCTATCAAATTACAAATTTAAGCTGTTTAAAGGTTGTCCAAAATGTAACAGGGTTTACCATTTATTGTAGCTTGTTCACTAAGAAAATATTTTCTCCATGTCTTTGTTGTGTTTCCTAATAGCTTATTACTTATTTATAGTTAGATATAAGATTATTCATAAAGTTTAATTCTGTTTCAGCTGACAAGGAAAAGAATAGTAATGCTTCTCAGCAATCTTTACAAGAAGCCATCAGAGAGAGAGATCAGGTTTGTTTTGTTAACTCCATGAATATTAATATAAACTAAATCTCCAGGCTGTAATATTATATACAAATGCCATATGTGTATTTAATATCCTGTGTTTCTACTGTTTTTATGCATAACAATTATTTCAACATATTTTGCTGTGATACTGCACCTCTAATGATAAGCACTTACATGTGAATGCTGTTCAAAATGTCAAAACAGAAAAAGTGCTTGGAGGTAATATGTGTATGGTGAGTAGCCATACCAGTCCTCTTCTCTTCCCTCCAAAAGAAGATGGGCAAATCCTCTTTAGCTATTAATGAGATCAGACCCAGAAAAGCATGCTTGAACTTAGATATAGGCATGAAAATAAAGAAAGTCTTATAATGGGTAGATGATTCTAGTGTGCTCTATCAGCTGCAAGTCAGTATAATTATAGGTAGCATGCACACTTTGGACAATGTACTGGCCAAAAAACTTTTTTCTAATTCGATACAATTCCATTTGTTAGATTAGTAAACGGCTTGAATCAGTTTGGAAGAAGTATCATGCACATTTCATATAAACTTTCTGTGAAGAATTAGATGGTTAAATGCAATAGTTAGGCAACTTTCTTAGGTCCCACTTAATTGAGGCTTTCATCCATTATTAAACAACATCACTGTATATCAGATGTGTAAAGAAAATTAGGTACTTATTAATTATACCAATTTTAAGAATGGTATACTGCTTATTTTTCAGACTTCAGAAGATCTGCATTCAGTTGAAGCTGCATTTGCTGGTTTGCATCAGCGATATGAAAAGACAAAAGGAATAATCGAAGGATTTAAGCAGGTATGAATAGTATTGTGTCAGCGTTTGACAAATATTTCACTTGTTTGAGCTAGTGGCCTACATATTTCAGTTATAAAACTTACAATTTCCATTAGCCTTGACAACAAATCCACTAGCCTGAAATTGGGGTTTCAAATTGTTTTGAAAGCAGTTATATAATGCAACTGTATATACTTGTTGGTCATAAGCATATAAAATATATACTTTTTGTCTTAAGGAGAATTTACTAGGCTGTTGCACTCAACATGTGAATTTTCCTCTTCTTTTTTTTCAGAATGAAAGTGTACTTAAAAAGTGTGTTGAGGAAGCCCAGTTGAAATTAAAAAAGTCTGAAGAGAAGTTGTTAACTTTGAAAAAACAAGCTGAAGAAAAATTTGAACGGTCAGTAATGTTTAGATCTTCATACTCCAGACTAGTTTCTATTTAGGAATTCATGTGTATCTTGTCAACATATAGTATTGTTCTGTTGGTATTCTCATTGACATGAAACAGAGAGATTCTTCTTGCCATGTTATACATCATGTATTTTAGCAGCAGACCTCAGTAGCGCAGTGATTAAGCTGTTGGTCTCATGGCTGGTAGGTACTGGGATCAAATCTCAGTTGAGGCATGGGATTATTAATCTCAATACCACCTCCAATCCTGAGTGAGTGCTCCACACAGGCTCAGTGGGTAGGTGTATACCACATTCACCGACCAGCGGTCCACAACTGGTTATGGGAAAGCACATATTAAAGATCCCTTGCTGCTAATCAGAAAGAGTAGCCTATGTGGTGGAAGCAGGTTTTCTCTGAAGACTATGAGACAGAATACCATATGTCAGAAACCTAATAACCACTGAATATACATTGAGCTGGAGTGTCATTAAACAATTCTTTTCTTTAGCAGGAGACCATGGTCATAAAAAAATATATATTTTTATTTTATATTTTTTAAATGGATATTTTTTATTGTAGAGTGAACACGGAGTTGGAGAAGGAACGTCGCACACATTCTACAGAGATTGCCAGATTGCAAGCGGCTGTTAAGAAATCAGAATTACAGATACAAGGATTAGAAATGTCTTTGCAACAAAAAGTAAGAAAAACGTACTTTCAGATCCATAATAGAAGCAGTTAAGATTTCATTATTTTTCTACCATTTCACTTTAAGTTGCACAATGTGCCATTACAATAATCATTCATTTTTACAAAAAAAACAATGAAAACCAATTGATTTAAAATTATTGCATATGGCAAATTATTTTTTATAAATTTCTTCTGTTTTATTTTGATAAATAATAAATTAAAATTTGATTTTCCCATTTCAGATTCAAGAAAACCAGGAACTAACATCTATATGTGATGAGTTGATAGCAAAAGTTGGCATTGAATGAAGATATATTTGTGTATATAAGATATTATTTATTTATAAGGTAAAACTATTTTGATCAGTATCAAATAAAGATTAATTATGTTAGTTTCTGTAACAGTGATTATATGGTTTGAAACTATATCCTAAGCTATGTACATTATATGGAGAGATTATTATTGAAACTCAGGTTAGTTTCTTTTTTATACGTGGTTTATCAGTTTTTACTTCACATGTGTGTTAAATCCACAAATGAATCTATTTTATATGGGTCAAGTTACCAACCCATTTCATCTTTTTTTCATTTTCCAACAAATACATTGTTCAATTTTGAACATTTATAAATGTTTTCCCAGTTTATAAAAAAAATGATAAAGATTTTAGACCTACATTAATACCAGTTTATTAAAACATTGTTAATTAAGGGGTGAATTTCATGATGGTGACATTACATTTTCTCAGCGTGCTCCATAGAATATTAACATTTGCTGTAATGCTGATGATATGTCATCTTTATTCCATGACCACTCAAGTTATAATGTCTCTCTCTGGCCCTCAGAATTGAATCCCATTTTAATCATAAGCTGTTATTTGTCAGATGTCATCGATACAATAAAGTGTGGTCTGGAGGAAGACTACCTCCACTATGTTGACAATTCCTTTTCTTACTAGCGCTGAGCATAGGGTCTCATAGAATAGCACATACAATGTCTTTTGATGTACTAGTCGGATCGATCCTTCTCAGTGAACCCATTTGCAATTAGGGCCATTTTCCATTCCAACCAGTTATCCACAACTGGTTTATCAAAGGCCGTGGTATGTGCTGTCCTGTCTGTGGGATGGTGCATATAAAATATCCCTTGCTGCTTATTGGAAGGAGTAGCCTATGTGGCACCAGCAGATTTCCTCTAAAGACATATGTCAGAATGACCATATGTATGACGTCAAATAGCCGATGATAAGATAAAAAGTCAATGTGCTCTGGAGGTGTCGTTAAATAAAACAAAACTTTACTTTACTTTTGCTAGGTTTCGCTGTAACACCCAAGATGTCCCTATCCTATATTATAAAGAACTTAATAATCATTTGTTTCCTATCCCTTAACACAGAACGCCAAATTTATAAGGGTTCCTGCAGACTTCCAAGAATCAATTTTCAAAACTTTTCCATGACTCTTCCATGACATTTCAAACTATTTAATACTCTTTCTGCACACAAATCTGTAAAAATGTACAGACGTATCACTCTGCCTTGAGGTAAAATTGAAACAGGCAAAAAAGTAATGTTCTACATGTATCTGTATAAAAAGACAGTTTATACTCTTTAGAGAAAAAAAACAACAAAGACTTTCAATGGTGAAAAACATGGTTTTCAGGGACATAATGAATCACAAGAAGTGATCGCTCGCACTCTTATAAGCATGATCAAAAAAATCTTAGCTAATGCAGAAATTTCTAAACTTTTCCATGACTTTTTCCGTTTTGACCAAATTTCAAAACTTTTCAAGGTCCTTGAAAAGTATTTTGTAAATTTCAAAACTTTTCAAGGTCCTTGAAACATATTTTGTAAATTTCAAAACTTTTCAAGTTCCTTGAACCATATTTTGTAAATTTCAAAACTTTTCAAGGTTTTTAATGACTGTGTTATATGTTATATGAAATATTCAGAACATTTCTGTAATTTTCTTAAAATTCTCTTATTAAACTTTAAAAAAATAACCCCATTCTTATATTTATGAAACATTTATTATTTTGTTTCAGTTCTAACAAAACATACAAAGATAATCATGTTAGGTTTGTGTTAAGAATGTAAATGAAAATTATTCCGACAATAAAAGTCCTACCACAGTTCCAACTGTTACAACGTACTGGTGAATAAGGTGAGGACTAAATTACCAACACTAAAACAATTAAGTTAGTTTAAAACTCTTGTTACATCACATCGTCATGGTAATAATGTCTTTACTAGTAATTAACATAAAGGTCAGATATTTCATTACCCATAAAAACCGGCCACCGTGGCGCAGTTATTAAGCTATCGGACTATCAGATACTGAGATCAAATCTCAGTCGAGGCATGGGATTTTTAATCTCAGTATTGGCTCCAAAAGGCTCATTGGGTAGGTGTATACCACTTACACCGTCCAGTGGTCCACAACTGCTTTAACAAAGGCTGTGGTATGTGCTATTCTGTCTGTGGGATAGTGCATATAAAAGATCCCTTGCTGTTTATAGAAAAGCAGCGGGTTTTCGTGTCTCCTACTAATACTAACGTCTGTCCTGGACAGACAGCACAAGAACCTGAGTTGTGTGCCCGAGACAGCATGCCTGAACCTTAATTGGATATAAGCATGAAAATAAATACAACCACCACGTTGTTCTAAAATGGTGTCTTTCAAGCATAAATAAAATATACACACAGAGAAGCTAAGAAATATTTTAATCAAAACAACATCCACGATTCAAGTTCCAGTGAACATTTCTACACTAGTACTGTCACACCACGAGATCTTATTTACTGCGAAAACACCTAGAGAGTGTTTAACATTCATGGAATAATGTCACAGAAATAGTTCCTATTATCCCCGACAGGTGGGGTCATCCTGTAAGTTGTCCGTGATTGGCAGACGACAGAACGTACCACGTGGTTCCCACAGAAACCCGTCACGGCACGTGTACTCTACTCGAAATCCGTTGTTGCACCGAGTAAACCGCGTACAGTCGCTGTCATGCGCTCTGTAGTCTTCCGGTGGGAAACATTCTGAAATTAAATTGGGTAATTTATTATACACTAGTCAGGGGCGTTGGAGCAGGAAGGGGGAGTGTCTGAGGGGCTGGAACCCCTCCAATAATTCTCATAAATATGTTCCTTATTCATACTTAAGCCGAAAACACGCCAAAATCGCTATAAAGGGAGCTAATGTTTAAAAGTTGTCCTGCAGCGCTCGCAATTTAGCTCAATACATTTTATACACCCATAAAAATGAGTCCAGCACTTTGGAAACCCGCCCTACGTCAATGCAAACATTTACATAATTAAAATTAAATCCGAAGATACCTCATGTTTGTCTTTGAATTTTAATACAATGATGGATCAGTAAAGTAAAGTTTGTTTTATTTAACGACGCCTCTAGAGCACATTGATTTTTATCTTATCAGCGGCTATTGGACATCATACATATGGTCATTCTGACATGTCTTTTTAGAGGAAACCCACTGCCGCCATATAGGCCTTCCGATAAGCAGCAAGGGATCTTTTATATGCACAGTCCCACAGAGAAGACAGCACATAACACGGACTTTGATAAACCAGTTGTGGACCGCTGGTTGGAACAGAAAATAACCCAAACCGCAAATGGGTCCACTGAGAAGGATCGATCCGACGACCGACTGGTTCACAGGCAGACACACTACCATTTGAGCTAGATCCCGCTTTCCATATTAAACGAGATGCCATTTATTATTAAATTTATGTCCTGAGTGAAATAATCTTTTTTTTGTCACATAGTGAGTGACAAAGGAAAATTATTTATCGAGTGACATAAATTTGATACAGACCTGTCAACTCTCCCGCATTCTATGGGAGTTTCCCGGCATTTCGTCAATCCTCCTTTTCTCCCGGAAAATCGCAATTTTGTAAAAAAAAACCAAAAAAAAAACCTCAACACAATTTTTTTTTTTATATTGCATGTATTACCCGACATTTTAGATCTGAAAATACGGAAGGCATTTGACTTATATAAAGTTAATACTTCAAAAGTGAAATGTATGGAAACTGGTCACTAATGGAAACAGCACCATTGAGCATCAGTCATTCCATGTATAATAATCATTATAATGCGCTGCATAATTTTCAAGATCGGCTGAGTGGTGAATGCAGGTGTGTGTTGACATATACATTAGGCCAGTCATTCCCAGGTGTATGGTAAAGAGAAAGGGGCCAATAGGGGGTGCGGCAGAGTGCCATCAGAATTAGTTTTTATCTAAAAGAAAGAGATGTGTCTTTGTATGTGTGTGTGTAAGGGATTTTATGATGGCACTGCCGATTGCTGCGAGGGATTTCTAGGGCTGTAACAATGAGAAAATTTGAATGTTTTGTTTCAGTGGATGAGGCAGCTATGTGGGCACACGCTGCTATTATGAACAATCATGGACAGAACTGCTGTGCGGGATCCAGAACGTTTGTACAGGAGAGCATTTACGATGAGTTTGTTGAAAAGGCTCGAGTGATGAGTGAAATGCGCCAAGTGGGAGATCCCTATGATGCTTTAACCCAACAGGGACCTCAGGTAAACAGTGGTACTCTAACCTAACAGGGACCCAAGGGTGACAATCTCTTCCTGGAATAGTGATAGATGGAGCTGGGGGTAGGGGTGTTTTGGGGCGGAAGCTTGACTCCAGTAATTATTTTTTGAATATCCAAGGTATTTGAAATGCCTTTTTTGGCATTTTGACATCATCTTTGGGCAAAATTAGCAACTTATTTTTTCCATACAAACAAAGCTGTTGTAAGATGATTATAATCTATTTCAATTTTTCGAAGCAAAAGTAGTGGGGGATAATTATATAGGCATCCCTCCTGTCCAAAGTGTGGATGGATAGGTCCCCCATTCCCCTCAGGATTGATGCCCCTGCAAGGACCTTAGGTAAACAGTTGTGCTGTAACCCAGTTTCTCAACTTGGGGTCCATGGACTCCTTAAGCATACGAGAACATTTTGAGGTGGTCCGCAAAGCCAAACTATAATCTGATGTGGGGCTCCTTAAAGATTTGTAAAAAGTTCCAAGGGGTCTGTGAGTGGTAAAAGGTTGAGAACCATTGCTCTGATCTAACAGGGACGTCATATATGTGTATATAATTATATATAATATTCATAATTGCCAAAGTAAAGTTTGTTTTATTTAACGACGCCTCTAGAGCACATTGATTTTTATATTATCATCAGCTAATGGACGTCAATCATATGGTCATTCTGACATATGTATTAATAAACCAGTTGTGGACCACTGGTTGGAATGGAAAATAGCCCAAACTGAGGTCCACTGAGAAGGATCGATCCGACGACCGACCGATTCTCTCATAATTGCCAAAAGCCTTGATTGATTTCCTTTATAATATTTCAGATAGATGATGGTCAGTTTCAGAAGATTCTAGGTCTGATAGAGAGTGGCAAGAAGGAGGGAGCTAAACTGGAGTTTGGTGGAAAACGAGTCGGAGACAAAGGATACTTTATACAACCTACAGTCTTTTCTAATGTCACTGATGACATGAAGATAGCCAAGGAGGAGGTAAGCGTACCAATCAAAACCAACTTTAAGTGTCACTTTTGTAAAATATACAATTTGTTCCTACCCCACCCACTGTAGAATCCTTGCTATGTTTGGACTTTCCTCTGTTTTCCCGTCGGATCAATCCTTCTTGGTGGACCCATTTGTGCTGTTTTCCATTCCAACCAGTGGTCCACAACTGGTTCCTCAAAGGCCAAGGTATGTGCTGTCCTGTCTGAGACGGTGCATATAAAAGTTCCCTTGCTGCTTATTGGAAAGAGTAGCCTATGAGGTGGCAGCGGGTTTCCTTTAAATAAATATGTCAGAATGATCATATGATTGATGTCCAAAAGCTGATGATAAGATAAAAATCAATGTGCTCTAGAGATGTCGTTAAATAAAACAAACTTTACTTTTCCTCTGTTTTCCCTTGCAGATTCCATTTGAGAGACTACCTTTTAATGTTAACTTTAAGTTTCTACAACAGAAAAATCTCAATCTCCACTGAGGGGATTTTATCAGAATTAATGATAATGTCATGTAAAACCCTTGTTGGGATTTTTCTAGAATTAATGTCATATAAAGCACTGGTTGTTAGATTTTCCCGAATTAATGTTATATAAAGCCTTGGTGGATTTTTCCAGAATTAATGTTATATAAAGCCTTGGGGGATTTTTCCAGAATTAATGTTATATAAAGCCTTGGTGGATTTTTTCAGAATTAATGTCATATAAAGCACTGGTTGTTGGATGTTTCAAGAATTAATGTAATGTAAAAACCTTGTTGTTGGGATTTTCCCAGAATTAATGTCATATAAAGCCTTGGTGGATTTTTTCAGAATTAATGTCATGTAAAGCCCTGGTTGTTTGATTTTCAGATTTTTGGTCCTGTACAGAGTATAATCAAGTTTAAAGACATGGATGAGGTAGTGGAGAGAGCTAACAACACCATATATGGGCTGGCAGCCGGAGTGATCACCAACGATATCAACAAGGCTATGATGTTTGCACAACGAGTACAGGCTGGTAGTGTCTGGTTAGTACACAAATTTTTATATTACTATCTGTATAGGGATATGAGGGGACAGAAGTAGGGGTCAAGGAGGTGGTGAAAGGGGGTGATTACTAATGATATCAACAAGGCTATGATGTTTGCACAACGAGTACAAGCTGGTAGTGTCTGGTGAGTACACAAATATTTATATCACTATCTGTATAGGGATATGAGGGGACAGAAGTAGGGGTCAAGGGGCTGGCAGCCGGAGTGATCACTAATGATATCAACAAGGCTATGATGTTTGCACAGAGAGTATAGGCTGGTAGTGTCTGGTTAGTACACAAATATTTATATCACTGTCTGTATGGAGTTACAAGCGGACAGAAGTAGGGGTCAAGAAGGTGGTGAAAGGGGGTGATTACTAATGATATCAACAAGGCTATGATGTTTGCACAGAGAGTACAGGCTGGCAGTGTGGTTAGTACACAAATATTTATATCAGTCTCTATGGGGATACAAGGGGACAGAAGTAGGGGTCAAGGGGTGGTGAAGGGGAGTGATCACTAATGATATCAACAAGGCTATGATGTTTGCACAGAGAATACAGGCAGGCAGTGTCTGGTTGGTGTACAACAAAATTTATATCACTGCCTCTATGGGGATACAAGGGGACAGAAGTAGGGGTCATTGAAGTAGTAAAGGGGAGAGGAGAATATGGGTGGAGGGAGGGGGTGATCACTAATGATATCAACAAGGTTATGATGTTTGCACAGAGAGTACAGGCTGGCAGTGTCTGGTTAGTGGAAATATTTATATCACTGTCTCTATGGGGTTATGAAGGGACAGAAGTAGAGGTCAAGGGGGTGGTGATAGGGACTAATCACTAATGATATCAACAAAGCTATGATGTCTGCACAGAGAGTACAGGCAGGCAGTGTCTTGTCAGTATTCAAATATTTATATCACTGTCTGTATGGAGTTACAAGGGGACAGAGAAGTAGGGGTCAAGGAGGCATTTGAATTAAAAAAAATTCCATGCAAAAATTGAGGGACATAATTGTATAGGCATCCCCCTGTCCAAAAAGTGGGGAGGATGTGTCCCCCTCAACCCCCCCTCCCCTTCCCAGGAATGAGGCACCTGCAGTACGCTCTTAGTTATGCCATTAAGAACCATTTTTGTTGTTGACATACATGTCAATGTGTTTCTGTATTGCAGGATTAACTGTTATGATATTGTGACCCCACAGACCCCTTTTGGGGGTTTCAAGCAGTCTGGCCATGGCAGAGAATTGTAAGTATAGTCAGTAAAATAAGTTTAGCAAATGTTACACTCAGATGAAAACGTTGAATTATTATTCATTTTTATTACCCACTGGTTAAAATGTAGATATATCTTATAATTATTGTAAGCAGCAACAGTTGCATACATATGGATGCTTCTGTGGTGGTTGTGTGCCTGATTTCTGGTCTTTGAAGACGGCTAACATTGGTCTTGCCAGTTTTTGAAAATTCGAGAAGCAACAAATTTTCGATGTCCAATTTCTGATCCAAGTTTTCATTGCACTCTCACCCTGTACTAGCTCTTCAGCGCTGGAGGTACGAAGTGTTCTATTTCCGCCAAATTGACTGAACTGGCTAGTGTGACATAGGCAGGCTATAAAATGCCATTTTTAAAAAACAAGATATTTCAAGGCTAGAATTATTTTTAAAAAGTGTCTCTTTAATTGTCTTTAGGAAATTGTATTTTTAATTGTGATTTTGTGTGCTTATTTATGTATTTTTTACATTAATTTCATGCTTGAATTTTCTACTTCATGTTTAAATAGAGTCTTTCTTTTTGCTTTGAAACTGTTTTTTTCTTTCACCTGGATCCCTGCCTTTCAAGTTTTTCAAAATTTTCTGAAAGCACCTATACATACATAATGAGCATGTAGTAGCTGAATGATGACTTCATCTACACCATTAAGTTGTTTTGAAATTAGAATAGCACCAGAGGCTGGAACGACAAATTGCCCAATTGCTCCATTGATTGAAAAAGATTATTATTTGATGTTGCCTACACAAAAATATGAGGTATCATTGATTTGATCTATAAAAATATTTTACAGTGAAACCTGTCTAAACCGGATTGTGCAAGACCCCAATTTTACCACCAATATCCGATGTTTATTTTTGTGCTGGGGGGGGGGGTCGTTAAACAAACATTTGACCCCAATTTTAATCCAGTTTTGACAGGATCTGTTATTTAGAGAATCGTATTTTTTTTTACAATATGAGTTATTTCCCTTGATGTGACTTGTAACGAACTTCCTGAGAATTATCTGATATATAAAAATATTTTACTGTATTTATAAAATTTAAACTTCTATTTCAGAGGAGAATATGCATTGAAGGAATACACGGAAATTAAAACGGTGAGATTTGCTTTTGAAGGCAGTACCAGCCCCAGTGGTTCAACGGTAGGGCATCAGCCTCAAGCTGAAGACTGTGGTTCAAAACCCGTCTGAGTCTGGCTAACACTTGATTGTCCAACTGTTGGACATCCAATAGCCGATTGCTAATAAATGAGTGTGCCCTCTAGGTGCTTTTAAACAAACAAACAAACTGAAGACAGTATAAAACTGTAATTAAAATAAAACTTATTTCTGATCTGTGACATCATGATTATGACAGATGTGTCACCATGGTAACCAAAACCAAGAACTAAACTGTGTATTTTGTAAAATTCTGAAAATGCTTGACATAATAGCTGAATTAACTGGAGCTATTAATTATTTTGAACAGTATACAGGCCCGAAAGAACGACTTTTGGAGTTGGGGGTGGGAGAGAGGGCACTAATGGAATGGGTACAAACTATATCAGATTTTGGTTGCAATGGCAAACATTAATATGATTTTAAAAATGTCTTTATGAAGAAAAAGCTCCCAACCTACCCCCCATACTCCCCCGTTCCCCGTTACTTTGGGCCCGGTATATTATTGTATGTGGGAGTATAAGTAGAATTTTGAAGACCAGAAATACTTATACAAAAGAAGAGTCGACCTACATATATATATATATATA
>JAULBS010153227.1:0-2500 GCA_032355785.1 Symmetromphalus regularis
GTGGCATTGCTGGAAGTCTTGATTGATATAGTCCGTTAAGAAAGAGATCTGTTTTCAGTAATTAATATAAATATTTTGTAGCTGAATGATTACCAAATAATTATACCTTTTAATAATGCTATTCCTATGTCTCTTCCAATATTGTGAGAAATTCTACATGTGTTATGAGTTAAAAATAACATTGGAATGCATAGACAAATCATGGTAATGTGCAACCATTAGGCTGGTATCCACCACTCACGGTGAAACAATGTCATGTTTCGATAAATAAAGCTAATATGTATTGCTACGCTTACAAATGTTATCATTATATGTGTTTCTATTACATGTATATATCCTAGGTCTTTCCAATATTACATTAACAGCTGGGTATAAACTTGATTTTCCAGACTCCGCCATTGCAAAACAATACAATGTTTCCATAAATAGCAAATATGCATCCATACGCTTACAAATGCTATCATTATATATATTCTATTACATATATTATCCTATTATATTGCTATCGCTGGACATCTGATGCTGACTTAAGCCAAAGATTTTTGATTAAATGTTTTACGGAGTTTAGTGAAATACATCAAAAGTAATTAAAAAATGAAAAGTAAAATACTTTTTTTTTTGGAGGGTGGGGGACCTGTATTTCAATCAATGTGATTACAAGTACAAGCACACGTTAAAACAACGCTTTGTGAACGACATCTAAGCTAGGTTTGTAATCGCACAAAAATGAGATGACAATGATCGGAATCGAGCACACTTCAGACACTGACAAATAAATGATGTATATGCAGCAGAAATACACACACGCATGTGAAATATGTATTGCAAAAAATGAGTTATTTGTCATTTATAGATTAAAAAACAACACTTGACATATACAAAGCAAACATTTAATATCTTTACATGCTCAGTTTACATGATCGGTTCAGTGGAAGATTGAGAAAGATGGATTAGGTATGACGTCACTATTGACCGTGGCATTGCTGGAAGTCTTGATTGATATAGTCCGTTAAGAAAGAGATCTGTTTTCAGTAATTAATATAAATATTTTCTCGCTTATTTATCGTCAATATTTAAAAAATAATAATTGTATTATGGTAACGAACCATAACTCATAAACCATAAACTCGACATGAAATTCCCTATACCATGGTTCGGGTAAAACGTCTTACGTGATACAAAAGCGAGATCTAGTATCACAAATGCATGTAAGTTTCATTCATAATCTATATTTAGGGCACAAAGTTCCTTACATTCCGTGGGAATATGCCTTTAAAGCAGTCAAATAAATGACTTTGTCCTTTCATTAAACATTGTGTTTCATTTCTAGTTGAAACGTACATTATTTTGCTTGGAATACTTACACTGTGTGTCTTGAACTGAAACCGTGTTCATGGTACTATTTAGCACAGAATTTTGACTAGACCATGTTTCTAAAATACAACCCTTTAATCCACCAGAGTGTTTGAACTGATGATTTAAAACATTTTAACCAGTTGACCATAATAGATATTTTCTCATATCCAGAAATAATTAGAAAATATTGGAATGGGAATTACACCCCCCCCGCCCCCCGACCTCTCCCAAAAAATAAAAAAAGTATTTATTTAAAATATTACACATGTACACTGAGAACTAACGTTTAATTAAATAAATATGTGTGAACAAAACTACTATTTTATGCTGAACACTGATCTTAACCAAACTCACAAAATAAATAGCTTATTTATTTTTGATCAGGGGGAACGCCTATATAATTATCCCCCATACTGTTTGCTTAGAAAAACTGAAAATTTCAGTGAAATTAAATTTAAAATGGCTAAATAATAATCTTTCCCTGTATTTCTCTTTATTGTATTAATGTAATACTTTAAACCATGTCGTCTTAGCGCAGATATACCGAAGTACACAAGTGGTCTATAATGGTGATCCATCCCCTTCACTTTTTGGACAAGGGTGTGTTCCGTCCCCCCATTTTCAGGAACGAATTTTCGCCCTTGTTCCGATGTTTCTTGTAAAAGGACACGTTCCATACGTGCACTGACAATTGATGGCTACGGTGACGTTAGACGTCTGATGCAATAATGTATTTCACCTAGCACGTACGCTTTTCACATTAGGCCACATAAAAAAAACCATACTTATTTAGCGTCCACATATTTAAATTGTTCAGGTAGGGCGGGAGGTTTTTGTTTTCACCTTGTATGTAGAATGGCGGTGTACAGGAAGAAGAAAACTAACCATGGTCAGAAGGCATGATAGGAAGGTAGAGAAAATCATAAACACTTACTAGCTAGAAATTCAACAAAAAAACATTAAAACTGGTACATCTTTTGTCCGATAGAGGCATTGTCGTTAGGATAAAGTTCGTCGATGATTGCACAATCACCATAATAGGCGGGAAAACGTTGTTTTGAGAGTTTTAATACTTCATTTAAAGTTTATTTTTGAAAAATAAAAAAAGATATTTGGAGGTCGGGGGCATCACTATAATAGGCGG
>JAULBS010153227.1:7500-12018 GCA_032355785.1 Symmetromphalus regularis
TTCATCAAATGCCGTGGTATGTGCTGTCCTGTCTGTGGAATGGTGCATATAAAATACCCCTTGTTGCTTATCGAAAAGAGTAGCCTATTTGGCGGAAGCAGGTTTCCTCTAAATAAATATGTTGTTAAATAAAAATAAAACAATTTACTTTTCCAACAACAGTCTTAAGTTATTGGTTAGATCGTACGGATCAAAAACTAGGACCAGTTCTTATGTCACGTTTCTCTAATCGTTCTTCCCAAAAAGCAATAAATTGTCACCTTTCAGTTTTTTTAATACCTCGTTCTGTCGTTTGCTACCAGACCGATTGCACGTGGGCACGCGCTGAGACGCTAAGCGTCGATTCTCCATGTACTGGTCGTCAGTGACGCTGTGACGTGACGTCAGGAGACCTCGGATAACACCAACACCAACGTTGCCGCCATGACACTGCAATTAATTGTGTTTCTCAGTTTACTTTCCTCCTCTATAACGATATATCTGCCACAGACACAAAACAGCATGAATTCGGTGAGTAAAAAAGTAAAGTTTGTTTTATTTAACGACGCTTCTAGAGCACATTGATTTTTATCTTATCATCGGCTTTACGATGTCAAATATATGGTCATTCGGACACATTTTATTTAGAGGAAATCTCAGGACACACAGGCTACTCTTTTAGATAAGCGGCAAGGGGTCTTTTATATGCACCTTCCCACAGACAGGACAGCACATAATACATACCATGGCATTTGATGAACCAGTTGTACACCACTGGTTGGAACGGAAAATAGCCCAAACTCAAATGGTAGAACATCCGTCTGAGGGGAGAAGAGTCGTTTGATCTGTCACCTTTACTGAACCCATTTAGGCCATTTCTGATTTCATCCAACAGGTGTACAACTGGCGACCTTTGATGAACCAGTTGTGGAACACTTGTTGGAACATAAAATAGCCCAAACTGCAAATGGGTTCACTGAGAAGGATCGATACGACGACAGACCGTTTGAGCTATATTCCGCACCCCTTGGTGAATAAAAGGAAAATGCTATCACGTTAATGTACATATGTTTAGGTACACATAGCTGAAGGGGAATCCAAGCAACATGGTACATTGCTGAGCTGATGCAAGAAGATGCGGATACGATATAGGTTATATCATTCATAATAATATGGTCCTGAACATTTCTTCTGGTAACACTATCCTAGTCAAGTATCAGTGCCATGTTATAATAGTTTTGTGTGTGTGTGTGTGTGTGCGTGTGTGTGTGTGCGTGCGTGTATCCATCTATCTCTGTATGTGTGTGTTCCTCTCTTTCTCTCTCTCTCTCTCTCTCTGTCTGTCTCTCTGTCTCAATCTCTGTCTCTGTATATGTGTGTGTTTGTATGTGAATGTGTGTATGTATATGTGTGTGTGTGTGCAGTGGGGAACGTTGCCGCTTGACACTCGAAAGATCCTTATTTTTTAAGTTCTCCAACCCGGAATTGCGCCGTGTTTTGCGAAAGACCAGGAACTGCTAACAGCTAGATTTATAGCTTGTGGCCATCAGTGCTGAAGCGAGAGTTTTCAGGACTGCCGTTTTTGAAGGACCCTCGGCCAGATTTCCTTTCTACTTGGCCACAGTATATGTGTGTGTTTTGTTTAACAACACCACTAGAGCACATTGATTTATTAATAATCGACTATTGGATGTCAAACATTTGGTTATTTTGACATGTAGTCAGTTATGAGTTAGCATCCAACGGGTTTTGAACCACTGTCATCAGCCTAAGAGTCCGACGTTCTACCATGTGTATGTGTGTGTATGTGTGTGTGTATGTGTGTGTGCGTGTTTGTGTGTGCATGTGTATGTGTGTGTGTCTGTGTGTGTCCACTTATGAATTATTATATCAATTTTTAGTTTGTCCTTTTGTTGTATTTATTTTCGTGCTTATATCCAATTAAGGTTCAAGTGTGCTGTCCTGGGCACACAACTCAGCTTCCTGTGCTGTCTGTCCAGGACAAAGGTTAGTGTTAGTAGGAGAGACGAAACCCACATTCACCACACTAATGCTGATACTCTTATCGATAAACAGCAAGGGATCTTTTATATGCACTATCCCACAGACAGAATAGCACAGACCACAGCTTCTGATAAATCAGCTGTGACTTAACAAAGTCTCAGATACGTATTTACAGGTGAAATTAGGATCAATGTTTTATGGAACTGGCCCCAGTAGTCCAGTGGTTATGCTATTCGGCTTGTGGCTGGTAGATACTTGTATTACGTTGGTAGATATTTGTATTTTGTATCAGTCAAGGCATGGGATTTTTAATCTCAATATCTGTTCCAACTCATAGTGAGTGTTCCATATGGCTTAGTGGGTAGTGTACACCACTTATACCAACCAATGGTCCACAAGTGGTTTATCAAAAGCTGTGGTATGTGCTATCCTGTCTGTGGGATTATGCATATAAAAGATCCCTTGTTGTTAATGGAAAAATTTAGAGAATTTCCTCTGATGACAAACTGTCAGAATTTAGTGGTGTTGTTAAAAATAACAAATAAAAACTATTTTAGGTGCAGATTTGTTCTTTTTTGGTAGTAAATTAGATCAAATTTGGGGGAAATATGCTTTTAATCTTTAAAGTAAAAATTCTTGCATTTAATATTGATTTGATGCGTTCGTGTATGCCAACTACATACTCATAAAACATAATTTGCATTGTTCCCAAATCAATAACATATACAGTCATTGATTTAGATGGGGCCCCTTCTAAATTTTTCAATGTTATAGAATTCAAGAAATCTTCCACATATCACAGGGTTTTCTGGATCCAGCACTGATATCTGTAGTAAAAGATATTTCTACGGAATCGTCCTCTTTACCTATTAATCTACTCTGTAAAAAAAAATTAAAATGTGAAAAATCCTGTTTTTCAAAGATCAATATGACCATGCACATTATTCAATGGTAGTTGTTTATGTTCTTAAAAATGCCATACACCTGTAGAAAAGATAACTGAGCTATTTTTCATCATTAACGTACGTTAACATCCTGCATCTTTAACCCTGCCAGGTAGCAGTTTAAATAGAATCAGTTTACATATTGCTGGGTCAAATGATCTGCAGAAACTTAGCAACTGAAACATTTTACTGGAAACATGCATTTACCTAAGTTGTATGTACATCAAAATTCCATAGCTGTCTGGCAACAGTAATTTTAAATCCATTAATCAACATGGATGTTTTCAGTTTGTTTAGTCTTATGTGACATAATTATTGACATTATATAACATATTTTATCCACATCAAATCAATATTTAACATAAACAGTGCCTGATTATTGATAATCAATAGTAGGATGTATAATGTAAAGAATTACTAATTTTATATCAGCTAATAATACCACAAGTTGAATAATTCATGTTTATTTTTAGGAGTTAGTTTGTGGAGAATGTAGTTGGTTTTTTTTTTTTGTATTTTATATATCTAGTTATGCGAAGAATAAAATGCAAAAAGAAATGTGCAATAGAGAATTACGTAACAGTCTACAGATAACATTCAATTTCAAGTATTAGCAATAACTGTTTTGTTAATCTTCACAAATAAAAATGAAGCAAATCTACTAATTATGACCCAAAAAAATTAGCATGTCTGTTAATTGGTATATTAAAATAAATAGAAAGATTATGTTGTCAAATAAAACTCAAGAAAGTCTACTGACTGGTTTTATTAATATTGACAAATACAATAGAAGAAAGTCTAGTGATTGGTTTATATATCTTGTAAAATAAAATTGAAAAACGTCAAATAACTTGTTTATTAATACCAACAAATAAAACAGAAGAAAGTCTACTAAGTGGTTTATTTATCTTGTTAAATGACACAGAAGAAAGTCTACTATTAGTACTAATTGGTTTATTTATCTTGTCAAATGACACAGAAGAAAGTCTACTAATTGGTTTATTTATCTTGTCAAATGAAACTGAAGAAAGTCTACTAATTGGTTTATTTATCTTGTCAAATGACACAGAAGAAAGTCTAGTAATTGGTTTATTTATCTTGTCAAATAAAAGTGAAGAAAGTCTACTAATTGGTTTGTTAATATTAACAAATGAAGTCAATTGTGTGATGCATCTGGACATGGAATCTGGCAGGAGTTAACACATAAATCTATAGTTAAGTTGACAAGCAAAGTAGCAGTAACAACTGAAGGAGGAGATGCAGTTCTCTGAGCAGTAATCTTCTGCATGCTATAGATTAGTTCCTGGCATGCACCACAGATAAACCAGAGTAAATAAATAATGAACTATCTTACTCAATGTCTCTAACTTGTGATGAAGTCATCAGGAACAGGTTAATTATAAAGATGATGTTTTCAACTATACAGTGAACCCATTTTTAATAATAAATGAAGGGCAAGATCAAGCAAAATGCTACATTTTGAAAAAAATACAATTTTGGAATACAGGATTTTTAGTGGTATGGTTAGAAAGCTATTAATGTCTAGTTTCTAGAACTGTTTACATTTTAAAGATAAACCAAACCATTAAAA
>JAULBS010153238.1:0-12018 GCA_032355785.1 Symmetromphalus regularis
AGTAGGCAGAACACATCTCTGATATTTTTACTGGTTGATGACACATATATGAAGAATAAATCAGTGAAGTTTCAAATATGTGGGACCTATACCCCTAGAGATATGACTGTATTTGTATGTGACATGAAATATTATTGATAAAATTTGTTGGAGTGGTATATGGTACCACAACTTCTTCCCCAACACATCTTACACTTAATATGAATAGAAATTTGGATTCTCGATTGTCTGATTAGTTTAAATACCAAATTTGAAGTTTTGAAAATAATAATCAAAAGTGTTGCTGAAATTCACATAAAAAAATGCCACAAATGTGACAAAAATAAAAAACTTCAAACCTCTGCCAAAATTTGAAAAATCATCCTATTAAGCTAACATTTTCAGGATATCATTTTTTAATGGATATTTTGACATACATTTTTTTTGTGCAATTCTAAGACGTAGTGATGGAAGCCATTTGTTGATCTGACATGAAATGACCCTGGTTACCAAAAAAACAGCCTTAGTAGTATTGACCATAGTCTCAAGACACTTGCCTTTCCTGTTTTATAATGACAATACTTTTAAAGGAATTACGAACACCAGGCTGACTATACACATACAAGATGTGCCAAATTGGAAACTGTAATCTTGAAATCACTTTGAAATTGACTCTAATCACGAATGTTGTATCCAAATAAAGGTGAGATAATAAAATTAATGAATAAATGCAATGACTGAATATACGTATACAATGTACATTACAATGTCTAATAACAAGGGTCACAATCTAATAAAACTTTATTCTATGTCTTAGTACTGTCACACAAGAAATGAAGACTATAAAAAAATGTTCGTATATCATGATGGCAGACATACTGTGGTCATTCTGACCATGATAAATGAGTTAATAAAACCAAGATGCAGCAAACCAGTAGCTCAATTAAACATTACAGTACCATTATCTAATCTTCTAATGAGGACAATAAGTCACAGCATAGGTGTGAAGGTATGAGTACCAATTAGCAATTGATGTCATTTTAATCTATTTATGAATAAGCACTACATTGTTACTTGATGCATGCAACATTGGCGTTTCCGAAACATTAGGTAAAGGCATAGGTAAATGGACAATCAATACAGGCTATTTCACAAGTGTCCAGCGTGATGTGATCAATAAACCAAGCAAGTAATAGTAAAGATAGGATTTATTAGGATGCAGGGATTACTCTCAGCAAAGTAATATGCCAACATAATAGAAATTCTGATCACTTTGGACACAGTAAACAACACTCAGGCTAAATGAACACATCAGTCTTTCTCCTTATCTAAATAACATTCTCAAACTTGTAGGTCAATCTCACATGTCCAAGCACCATCCCTTCCCATAAAAACTGAACACAGAAACATTTCCATGGATAAAGGTCCACTGTTTACAACAGGTCATTGGATCTATCCCTCTCAGTAGATTTACTGAGATGTTACATCCTTCATACCAGCACTCCATGACTAACAGTGTGCTAATGCTCCTCCAAGATTATCCTACTCACTAAATAGCTGTAAGGTCTAATAACACTGGCTTTATATACCTAAACATTTCTTCTTATAATACAGAAATGCATGTAACAAAGAATGAAAGATATTTAAACAATACATTTTAACAAGTATCTGGCTGATTTACCTCATGATACCATAACATTTTATGTATAGCATGGTTTGATGCACGTAGTTACTCATCTGCAATTTACTAGTTTGGCTTTCAAAAAATCCTCCACTTCTAAACCTAGATGTAGTTGAATAATACAGCACAGCATAATGAAAAAACGGTCATCTGTTTGATAATTGTGACACATGGTCCACGAAACCTCGAGCCACCACATAGACTATTCTTTTTCAGGAAGGATCATTACACACAATTTTTCTGCAATTTACCACATATCTATACACGATATACTGACTGGAATGACAAATAACCTGGTAGTTATATCATACTGTCAAATTTCATAACCTTTCACACCTCATGTGGTCACCACCACTGTGGGTCATGGAGATGGTACACTTTATACAATGAAATAAAAATTTCAGAGCAATCAGTGTACTTTTTCTTTCTCTTTATAAATCACAACAACCAAGCAAGACATCACTTTATAATTAGTTCACAGATACTGCATTGTCAAGTCATAAAAAGAAACTTACAAAAAAGACTCATACTAACGTGAAGTACAAAATTAATGATGTTCCAAAAATGGATAATGATCTATCCATGACATGCAACTGTTCGTGCTAACATAACATTTTTGTATGACAATTAATTTTACCATTAGTGGATAGGAATGTAGGATTGATACGTATCTGTAGATTGATATTGCAAAATTAAAAGATCTTAAGACACACAACAGATGAAAGAACTATCTAACCCTTATCTTCAAGTGACAGAAAGTTATTTTTTATTAAAATAATTTTTTTAAGCATTTCTGATTAGATAGTTTTTTAAGGCTCTAAACAAATTTCGGACTAGAAAAAGTATATATGATTTAAACAAGATCAGTTTCGTGACAGAATTCTTGTTTCAACAATTTTTTTTGTTTTTTGTTTAACAACACCACTAGAGCACATTGATTTATCAATCATTGGCTATATGATGTCAGACATTTAGTTATTTTGACACAAAGACAAGTGTGAGCCAGTCTCCAGTGGGTTTTGAACCACTGTTATTAACTTGAGAGTCTGACATTCTACTGCTGGACCACCAAGGGTGACCATCTTGCTTCAACAAATGTTGGTTTAGAGAGTGTGCACTGTAGTAATTACAGTATGAGAAAATAGACTGCATTGGGATTTATATTGATTAGAACTGATACAAGACATCACAAAGCTAATTGAGACTGGATCTTCCAATATATGCACAGAAACATTTATACACACATCACAAGTAACTCAACCTCAGTTGAGGGGATTAAAACCAGCTCATAGTCCACTGCTTTAACAACTAAGTTATAGGTTAATTCCCACTAGCCAGGTCCAATAGGTGTTCATTATTGAAACTGAAGTCCATTGAGAGAACTTTATAATAATTTAAGTCCAGAAGTAGTATAGTATAGCTTCGCCAATATTAATTAGTGTATGATATTGTTACCCAACAAGTTTATTATTAGTATTTATTTACATTTACTATTTCTTTTTTGTGAAAATGTACTTAGACTAATAACCTTAGGGAATCCAGTGCCAAAGACAGTTTAAGAAAATATTTTTAACTAACATAGGTCCATACAAGTAATCAGTTACCAGTTGAGGTGATATAAACATAATGTTAATAACTGTTCCTTATACATACATACCAAACATAACTCCCATCATTCTAGGATTGACATAACTCATGTACTAAACAAAATACTAATACTGATGTTATGGGAGTAACAATTAATACAACTATAAAAAAATATACTAACATGCCATCTCAAAGAAACAGAAATTCATACTGATCCATTTTTTTTCTATTATTAACAAACATGTATTAGGTACATAAACAAAAAATATTAACTTTTCATTAAGATGAAAATATTACTACAACAAATCCAATGACATCACATAATAACTGCTAATGTTACAGAGGAGAATTACATACAAAGCTCCAACATAACATTTATAATAATAGCTTTAATAAGTGTCATAGTTAGAATGGAATTTTAAATGCACTTGTTCAATAAATTACTCGACAATAAAGTGATAAAAAAAGTACGAAGGGAGCTGGTTCAATACACATAAATAAAGAAACCCATGAGTAAAAGCAATAGAGTGACTATTGATGTGTCAGGAAAGAAATTAAATGAGTGAATCATAATGACACACTATGTTATTGTGCACAGTGAACTACTGTCTGTTTAAATTCAACTAAAAATCAGAAGGCCTGCTAATAAAAACACATGGTCTACTGTCAGGACTGGATTTTTTATTTTTATTTATTTTAACGACATCACTAGAGCACATTGATTTATTAATCATCGCTAGTTGATGTCGAACATTTGGTTATTTTGACATGTAGTCAAGTGTGAGCCAGCCTCCAATGGGTTTTGAACCATTGTTATCAGCTTGAGGGTCAGACGTTCTACTGCTGGACTACCTAGGCTCATTGTCAGGAATGGAAAATGCTGCATCAATCTGCACAGCAAATAGCAGTCCACAGGGTTAACCTCTCGGTCACCAGGGGACATCAACAGAAATGAAATGTCAATTAACTGACATCTTTAAGAATGTCACTGTCAAATATTCAGTCTGAACCAACGCTCAGTCTGTATCCTACATAATACTTATCACATTAGTACCATTTCCAGCAAACACACACATATTATTATACGGGTTATTATTTTCTCAAAGAATACCAGTTCATCACCTGAAACAACCAAGTTAATATTTGTTTTGTACTTTGACTCTGACAGCTCTAACCAAAACAAACATTAATTTTAGATTTGCTGAATACTGTTCTACAAAACACAATTTTGTTCAGAGTTTATTTGATAAAATGGGTTGTGGGCATGTCGATGAGATTTTAGGTATGAGAGTTAGGTATCAAATACACAGTATTTGCAACTCATTATTTTCAGAGGAAACTTGTTACAACTACAAAGGCTACTCTTTTTGATTAGCAGCACAGTATCTTTTATATGCAACATCTCAAAGACAGATCTGCATACAATCTGGCATTCCACTCCCCCTCAGAACTGAGAGACAGCCTGTTTTTAAACTTAAATTAATTAAACTGTACATTCTTACAATGGCAAACCTTTATCAGGCTTTTCATTTTATTTGAGAGTAGGAGTTGGAATGAAGAGAGTAGAAGGAGGAGATACTTTAAAGGAACTTGTTTGTTTTTTTTAAGGGGAAAGTAGACGGCGCAAGTTTGCAAATAGACCAGTAAATGCGTCACCCGCCACCTTGTTTTGAAAACACTGATTATCATTACAATGCATACATATTTTGTAATTAAAAGAAAAAACCCAAAATAACCCACACCACAATAACAATCCAGTAATAACTGTTAAGTTCTACAGTCTATAGAAATTCTTTATAACCACCAGGAACATACCTTTTTAATAAATGCATCATCTGGTAGAGACCGTACTTCTAAAATATTGCCCATTCTGGTCTTCATCTGTATCAGTTATAATGTAAGTGACACATTCGTAAAATCTTAAGTGACCACTCGGTCGCTTCACAAGGCTTGTATTCGTATCCAAATGGCAGACGGAAATAAGTCTGGCTTCATGCACCGGTTTCTACTTCCAACTGTTGAAATGAAGCTAGCACTAGCTTTGTCTCCAAGTGTATTGATCTAAAAGCAAGTTAATCCACAAATCGCTGCCCTTTTTACAGATATGACATCATTCATCTTCCAAGAACATTGTCGACTCTCTTAGTAATAGATGGTCCAGCAGATATCACTCCAGCAGTATTAATAAACTGTCTCTTCCACAATAAAAGAAGAAAAAGCAGATACCTCAAATGTAATGCATACGAATGATTGGCCAACTCAAACAATACGTGCCAGGATGATTCCTGATGAGTGGCTCTGCTGTTTGTGCAAGAAACGATGCCCACACCCCAGCAGACTCACTCCGTATTGATTTTCTTGCTGATTAGGTCATAACCACACTTAATTACTATTGTTCTGAGTGAAACACCCCACTGAAAGCATGGATTATATGTGAAATCTAGAGAAAGGGACCATGGTCTCATAAGTGATAGCATGTGACCAGCAGAACTGGGCTGCTTATTGTGCTGCCTTCCCAAAGGTACTGTGCGATCAATCGTATGTCTTTTCCTTTCAATTCATTAGACATGATCACAGAGAGAAAAACATCTGACAGAAAATTGTACTGGACAATCCATGCATTAGTAATAAAGTGCCAGCTCTCTGATGACAGACTGTTTGCTTTGATGTGATGAGGTAGATTAATAATTAACATGATGCTAATTGTTCGACTTATTAGGTGAAATAACAAGTCAGTGGTCTTACCCCTATGATTTTAAAGCAATTTGCTGAATATAGTTAGAACTCTGGAAATATAAAGAATTGAGGTACATGTATATCAGGGTCACCTATTTATGTTGGTACACTGAATAAAGGAAAGGAATATTTGTTTATGACATCCACAATCACAACTAATCATCAATTACATGTAGATGTCTAAACACTTAGTCATTACAGCTTATGATGTATATAGATGGGGCTAAAGCAACAATGTGTTGTGGTGGGTAATTCTTATATAAATATATACTGGTACATATATGTACTTTCCCTCAAAATATATCATAGCCACTAATGTTCCAGTAAAGGTACATCTGTTGAAACGGATTGAACCTTGATCCTAGGATCTCTCATACAGTTCTAACAGAAAAGTGACTTGTTTTTACACATACTTCTTAATTAACAAATTAGCAGAACAAGCTGCAGAATGACTGATTTTCATAACAGAAAATAAATGTTTCTTTAATAACAGTCCAGCACATCACTTAATTAGCAACAATTAGGTGTGAAAAACAGGCTATTCTTTTCAATTAGGATCAAGGTGGGTTTTTTTAATATACACTTTTCCACTTTAGAAAGGAATATAGAATAAAGCTCAGTAAAGTTTGTTTTATTTAACGACGCGTTTAGAGCACATTGATTTTTATCTTATCAACGGCTATTGGACGTCAATCATATGGTCATTCTGACATATGTCTTTAGAGGAAACCTGCTGCCGCCACATTGGCTACTCTTTCCGATAAGCAGCAAGGGATCTTTTATATGTACCGTCCCATAGGCAGAACAGCACATACCACAGTCTTTGATTGACCAGTTGTGGACCGCTGGTTGGAACGGAAAATAGCCCAAACTGCATATGGGTCCACTGAGAAGGATAGATCCGACGACCAACCGGTTCACAGGCAGACCCGCTTGTACAGAGACCAATGCATGACTGTGCTGCGTGCATTGTTACGAAGACTTGTCCAACCATAAACACATTTGACCTATTTCATGTCTGGGTTTCATAACACTAGGTTTTTATCTAAACTTATAATTAACACTGGTTTACAAAACACCCTGAAAACAGAGAGAGAGAGATATATGGACAGACAGAGACAGACTAATACAGAGAGAGGGAAAGAGAGAGATAGGGGAGGGGGAGATGGACAGACTAATACAGAGACACACACATATAGAGATAGACAGACAGGCAGGCAAGACAGACAGCTATATAGATAGATAGATAGATAGATAGATAGATAGATAGATAGATAGATAGATAGATAGAAAGACAGAAAGACAGAAAGAGAGAAAGAGAGACAGAACAGAGAAAGAGAGAGGAGAGACAGACAGACAGATACAGAGGTAGGCAGACAGACACAGGACAGAAGGATGCAAACAAAACAGGCACGCAGACAAAACACGGCAGACAGACAAAAAACAAATTGTTCTGTACAAGTAATAAAAGGCATACTTATTTAAAAGCAATACATTTCAATATACATATTTAGAATTACCACCATGTGCAACTATGATAGTGTCCCTTTAATTAGTGTATCTTTCTCTTTACAGGAGCTCTTGGAAGTGTACTGTTGTCTCAGTTTGGTCAGCTGCGGGTTGGGATCTGTGGAGGTATTTTGGCAGCAATTGGTGTCATCAGCGCGAGTTTTGCTTCCTCGGTTCTAGTTTTAATAATCTGTGTGGGAGTTTTGGCAGGTAAGCTTGATGATGTCACTACTTTCTAAATCACTGAGGTGGGCACTACTGGGAGTTTACTACCATTCCATATAGCCAGATACCCTCTCTTGCTGTGTAGGGATGGACTTGCCCAGAACAGTGGAAGCCCATGTGGACAAATTTGCCATAAGCCAAACTATCTTGCCCGGAGCTGCTGAAGTGAGTATGTTGGATCATGTGTAGAGGGAGAAAATGTGTACAAGCATACTCAGAATGCAGTTTACTGCACATGCAGGTGAGATTGTGACAATGCCTACAAGGTTTCACATGACGCAGGAATCCTATGTATTTGATGCAATATCTCGCTAAAATACTCCTAAATAAAATATGTGTGAGTCATGGTTGACGCAAAATATTTCCATCAGTCGACTTTAATTTTTTTTTAAATACAAAAGAACTATTATTTATGAGAAGAAAAAGCAATGGATATACATGTATATGTATTATAATGATAGAATAGTAGATAATTAATATAATAATTATATGCATGTAATATAAACAAGACAATTATTCAGTTAATTGTGTGATTGAAATAATATGTCATTGGTGACTCCCATTTTTGAATGCTTGACTCCCAAAATAAAACCCTGTGAGTCATGATGACGCCCATTTTCCAGATGCTAGGTGGAACCCTGCACTAATCGCCAATCTTTGATTCCTACACTTTTGGATGAATGGATTTCCCTAACATTCCTGAACCTAACACAAGCATTTTTCAATACATTTTGAGAACTTTTAAAAATAAATCGTTGATTGGTTTTCATGGAATCTCATAAGCTAGGAGACCTTTCAATGTTAAAACCATTGCACTAAAGAAAACATGAAAATTGTCAATCACTACAAAAATGATTTTCCTTAACTTTCTAATACTGTTTAATAAAACCTTCAATATTCCAGAACTTTCAAGGATCTGGAAATAGTATTCAGAAATTCTATGACTTTCCTTTTTTTCAAAAAACCTATATAAGAACCCTGTAATCAGTTATGTGGTGAACTGCTAAGTTCTGAAATTTAAAGTAGCAAAGTTTAGTGGATCTTTAATTCAGACAGATTGTTATGGCTGATTTTGGACACTATATTTCACGTCACGTCAGATTGGCACAATCGTTTTTAACAATAACTTTTCTTCTAGGAATTGTAGAACAAAAAGGAAAACGGTTTAGGAAATTAAATGATAGGTCAAATTTTTATACAAAATTTCAAGAAGGTATTCTGAATATTAAATGTTTTATGAGGAAAAAAAAAAAAATTATGTGTTTTTTAACCATTTCTTTGCACTTTTCAGTTATGATTTTTGTAACCTTAGCAACCATATATAATCAAAAAGGTTATGAAGTGAAATACTTTTGTGTATTATGTACACGTTGCAAAAGGTTTGAAAGGCAGTTGTTTGTCCTTTTGGCACTTATTTTTCAGTTGAACATACTGGTGTTTTGATGTTTCACTTATGGTGACGCGAATTATAGATGCAAGTTTAATGCAACTTTGATTACCTAACTGATTAAGTAACCAGCCAGTTGAGAAAATATATTTCATGTAACCAAACAATCAGGTACTCTAGGGGTACTCTGGCGCATGGGTGTCGATCAGTGGGGGGTAGGGGGATGCATCCCCATCACTTTTCAATGTCGGGGACAATCTATATAAATGCCCCCCCTTTTCGTTTAACAACAACAACAACAAAAATTACTTTATTTATTTAAAATGGCAAGTAGTCATCCCTTTAATCATGGTTTTGTACAAACGTCATTATTGACATAATTCAACGTAAAAAACAGCCTCACTTTTAAAGCTAGACTGACAGTGACACCTATCCTCTAGGGTCACTTTTCTTTTCAATCGCTATTTAATAACTGATTTTTATGGAATTGTCATAAAAAAAACATTTAAAATCTAAATTGTATCTTACGTAAGATTTGAATTTTGGAGTAGTTCAGTCCATGATGGAGGGAGTCCCACGAATAATCCATTCTCAGCATCAAAGTTGACGTGGTAGTTACGGACGACATTGAATGGTGTACCGATAGACAATGAATCAGGGTCACTTGTTTCCGATGGCTTCTTCGTTTTTCTTTTAAAGAACGGCATTGTGAACATATTATGTTTCTCCTAAACTATTCTGTAATAAACAAACAAAACATTCTAATTAGTGGTGAACTTATTTTGTACATTGCGTAGAAAATATCAAATTGTATCCTCGACTAAAATGAATCAAATGACATTTCTGGATTCTGTAAATAAACAGCAATTTTGAAACCCTATATATTATAGCAACTGTTTGAAATTAAAGTCCTGAGCAAAGAGATATAAAAGAAATGCATAATAGAAGATTAAAATACTGGTGACACACTTTGACAGCAGAATAAATCATTGCTTTTTAGCATTCCGCGATTTAATAAAATATTGGGGCATTATTAAAAATGATTTTTCACTTAAGTGATTAGAAATGTCTATCTCTTAGAGTGGTTGTCTCTCATTTCTTACACATCCCATTTCTTACACACCTACATATTCCCAGTTGTTACACAGTCAGCTTAGGGACTAATTAAGCAAACCCTTATAACATTAGTGAAACAGTCCCCGGCGACCAAGAGTTTTTCATTTTATTCAATTACTAAATACAAGTAATAATAAAGAACTTAATAACAGGAAACTATCTGGTACTAGCAAATAAAATTCCAAATGTTTATGTACATCTACTTGGTAATGGTATATATACTTTATGTACTTATGTATATGGTAAGAATATTTATATTCTTTGTACATATGTGCTTATATTAATTTATACACATGCATATATTTACATATTTCATATACTTTGTATATATACTTTGACTAAGATTTTAGCCTTCTCTACACATCAGCAATAATGAGCCCTTCAAACTGTTTTATTAGATAATTAGATGGAAACTCATTAATAATTTGATATACTGCGATATACGAAACCATAATATTACTGCGGTATGTACTTAACTTGGCACCCCACTGTGCTATAACACCGTGCTAAATGTGGTATTACAATTTATATTATTCAAGATGTGATAAATAATTACTAAACATTTCTCATGCAGACAGACCTGTACTAATTTCTAATGAAAAAAGAGAATATATATAGACACAGCAGATGTACATATGTTTTAATTAAGTTCAACTTTTATTTAAATCATAACTCATTATCATGGTCATTAGTTTGATTAGATAATTAGATGGAAACTCATTAATATTATTCATGTGTTATAATACAATAAATAAATTTGAATAGTTCTATTATTGTGTCTTAATTATTAATAGGGGTTTCCTTAATTAATTCTTAATCTCACTGTGTGACAACTGGGAAGATGAGTCCATTATTGCATACTAGGTAGAAGGCATGGGGTTTAACCATGACCTATGTTGTTATATGGTGTGTAAGAAATGGGACGTGTAAGAAATGGGAGGATACCCTTAGAGCCAACATGCTCATGTTTGGTTTGTAATCATACCATAAATATTTGTTTAGTGGCAAAATTTTCCTGAAAGCCACATTTCAAGCACTTTAGGAGTAACAAATTGATTATACATTGGACTTTTATTATTTAATTATTAATTAATGAAAATTGCTTTTAACAAAAAAATACCTGTAGCAGCCTGCCTATAGATACATGTACAAGTAATAACTTTTCTATAGACTGCATTCTTAAAGGTAAACATCCACCTGGTTCCCGTTATAAGTTTATTTAATTAAAATTTTATTCTTTTTTTTTCTATAAAACTTATTCTTATCATTAAGTTAGTTAGGGTTGGGTTAGCTTCATTCTTTTTAAATAGCAGCCACATCAAAACAGTTCCTCGTTAGATCAACTGATAGAGGATGGGTCGGAGCGATTATAGAATCTGTCCGCCACTCTCCAAATGTCTAAAAGAGATTTTTTTGGTGGGGATTCTTTAAAAAAGTGGGGCATTGTTTTTTGAGGGGAAAAGAAAGAAAGAATTAAAAACTATATTAAAAAAATTATATTAAAAAAATAAAATAAAACTGACCCTAACCAAATCTAACCCTAAAACTGACCCTAACCAAACCTAACCCTAAAACTGACCCTAACTCAAACCTTAAAACTGACCCCAACCAATCCTAACCCTAACAAACCTAAAACTGACCCTAACCTAACCCTAAAATTTAACCAAACCATACCCTAAAACTGACCCTATTGCTAACCTAACCCTAACTCAAACCCTAAACCTATGGCGTATTTTATCAATTATCATTTACTATGGAATGGGGAAACACAATAAAGTTGCAAAATGTTGATTCTTTG
>JAULBS010153249.1:0-12018 GCA_032355785.1 Symmetromphalus regularis
TACCAAGCGGAAGGACGTGAAAATTAACAATTTTCCCCCAATCCTATTCACCCCAATCCTATTCACCCATCACATCTGGACCCTCCCTTTCAGAAATCCTGCATCCTGGGGGAATTCTGAATTCTTTTCCTTATGAAATTACATTCCATTTGGAACAGTTTATTCGTGGAATATACCAAAACAACACTTTACACTCAATTTATTAAATGTTTTATTTGAACTCATAACTTGTTCAGCTAGCAACTTATACAAATGTTTGGTAAAAAAACTAGATTTGAACTTGAGACTAGTTCAATTGGTTACATTTATCTGTTGTTAAAAACTTGGATTAGAACTTGAGACTAAGTCATTTAGTTACATTCACTAATATGTAATTCAAAACGTGGAATTTATAACAGTTCATTGTCAAAGGATATGAAAAAGATTCCTTACTGCTAAGCAAATAGCCTGTATTAAGCATTATGTATCTTTTATAAATACATTGTATTTTAATAATATTGCTTGACACTCTACAGCCAATAATTAAATAATGTGCTAGGATATTACTTTTATAAATACACTGTATTTTAATAATATTGCTTAACACTACAGCCACGAATTAAATGTGCTAGATATTACTTTTATAAATACACTGTATTTTAATAATATTGCTTGTCACTCTATATTCACTAATTAAATAATGCCTAGGATATTACTTTTTATAAATACAATGTATTTTAATAATATTGCTTGACTCTCTATAGCCACTGATTAAATAATGCTTAGGATATTTTATAAATACACTGTATTTTAATAATATTGCCTGACACTCTACAGCCACTAATAAAATAATGTGCTAGGATATTATTTTTATAAATACACTATTTTAATAACATTGCTTGACAATCTACAGCCACTAATTAAATAATGCACTAAGATATTACTTTTATAAATACACTGTATTTTAATAATATTGCTGACACTCTACAGCCACTAATTAAATAATGTGCTAGGATATTACTTTTATAAATACACTGTATTTTAATAATATTGCTTGACACTATAACCAATAATTAAATAATGCATTATTAAATAATAAGATATTACTTTTGCTGGGGGTTATATAAATGATTACAAGATTATGTAAAATCTCTGTTGTCTGGGTCAAGCAGTACCAGTAGTGTCTGCCTGAAGTATGATGGGTTGTTAGGTCGATCCCCTTCAGTGGACCCATTGGGCTATTTCAAGTTACAGCCAGTAGTTCACAACTGGTGTGACCAAAGTCCTGGTGTGTGTTATCCTGTCTGTGGAAAGGTGCATATAATAGATTGTTTGCTACTAATTGGAAAGAGTATGTGGCTGTAGCAGATTTTTTCTGTATGTTTAACACCTAATAGCTGCTGATAAGCAATGTGCTGAATAGAGAGTCGTCTTGCAAAGTGCCGAAAATCACTGCTTGTGTTTAACTAGACATGGAGAACAAATTACTATTCTAACTTTTATTAATAATGACAAATATAAAGAATCATTTTTGTTTATTGCAAAATGACATTCACACATCTTTTTCAAAAATGCTGTTTTGCAATAAACTTCAGAATTGCAAAAATAATAATAAAAATAGAATAAATAAATATTTCTCATTCAATTCAAACTTAATTTAACATAATCTGTGGGCCTAATTATGTACCTCTAAATCAATTCTGACATGTATTTCTGCTAATTTGTCTATCAGTGGACTTTAGAAAATTTCTGATATTTTGCATTTCCACTAACAAGCCACTAAGTTGCCATTTCACACTAAACTGCCTCTATCAAATGATAAAGATTTTTTTCTACATCTTAAAATCACAGTTTGTGTTTAACTGGATGTAGGGAACAAACTACCATTTTATTAATAATGATGAATATATATAATAATTTCAGTTTATTGAGAAAACAGCAGACACATGTATTTTTCAAGTGTCATTTTGCAATAAAGTGCCAAATTGCTAATAATTTTGTTTTATTCCATTCAAAAGTACTATAACATGATATGCGGGTGAATTATAAAATTTGGAATGGTAATTTGTTCTCCATGTCCAGTTAAACACAAGCAGAATGTTGAAAAAAGACTAAATTATTTGATATAGGCATTTTATTGCATAACAGCAACTTGGTCGCCCATTAGTGGAAATCCAGCCCAAACAAGAACTACAACATGAAAATAAAAATAAGAAATATTTAACACACCCGGCACATCGGTTAATCAGATAACACCCCAACACACTGGTTAATCAGATGACACCCCAACACACTGAGTAATCAGATGACACCCCAGCACACTGGTTAATCAGTTGACACCTCAGCACACTGGTTAATTAGTTGACACCCCAGCACACTGGTTAATCAGATGACACCCCAACACACTGGTTAATAAGTTGACACCCCAGCACACTGGTTAATCAAATGACACCCCAGCACATTGGTTAATTAGTTGACACCCCAGCACACTGGTTAATCAGATGACACCCCAGCACACTGGTTAATCAGACGACACTCCAACACACTGGTTAATCAGATGACACCCCAGCACATTGGTTAATCAGGCAACACCCCAGCATATTGGTTAAACAGGCAACACCCCAGCACACTGGTTAAACAGGCAACACCCCAGCACATTGGTTAAACAGGCAACACCCCAGCAGATTGGTTAATCAGGCAACACCCCACCATATTGGTTAATCAGATGACACCCCAGCACACCGGTTAATCAGATGACACCCTAGCACATTGGTTAATCAGGCAACACCCCAGCACATTGGTTAATCAGGCAACACCCCACCATATTAGTTAATCAGACAACACCCCAGCACATTGGTTAATCAGACAACACCCCAGCACACTGGTTAATCAGGCAACACCCCAGCACATTGGTTAATCAGGCAATACCCCAGCACATTGATTAATCAGAAAACACCCCAACACAGTGGTTAATCAGATGACAACCAACCACAATGGTTAATCAGATGACACCCAATCACTTTGGTTAATCAGCATCTGTGGGGTGTCAAACATGTCATTAACAAAACTATTTCTACTAAAAATAACAAGGGAGCGGGATCTAGCTCAAACGGTAGCGTGTCTGCCTGTGAATTGGTTGGTCGTCGGATCGATACTCCTCAGTGGACCCATTTGCAGTTTGGGCTATTTTCCATTGCCACCAGTGGTCCACAACTGGTTTATCAAAGGCCATGGTATGTGTGTCCTGTCTATGGGACGGTGCATATAAAAGATCCCTTGCTGCTTATCGGAAGGAGTAGCCTATGTGTCAGCAGCGGGTTTCCTCTAAAGACGTATGTCAGAATGACCATATGATTGACGTCGAATAGCCGCTGATAAGATAAAAATTAATGTGCTATAGAGGCGTCGTTATATAAAACGAACTTTACAAAAATAACAATTGCCATTTGTGACACATGGTTTACAGAATATATCCACTACCACCACAGAGGCTATTCTTTTCCTTTAAGTAGCAAGTAGTCTTTTATATGTATCTTCCAACAGATGGAACACATACACAACAGTCTGTTACTCACGGACCACTGGCTGGAATGCAAGATGATCCATTATTACCCATATGGCTCAAGATATCTTGGTACGTATCAGTTTTATGTCCTAGTACTACGTCACACTGGTACGTAACACTTTTGACATCATATTTTTCCTCATAGTTTGTTTTAAAAAAAAAGTGATTCGTTTCATTTTTGTTGTTCGTTTTTTTTTCAAATTTAACTTAAAATTGATAATGGATAATAAATAGAATATTAAACTCTCTTCCATTTCGCATCATGTTTATGTCCCTCGTGAAATAATTTTCATTGTCACTTGCTAAAGCTCATGACAACTGAAAATTATTTCACTCGGAAAATAAACATGATACGAAATGGAAACTATAAATATGTCCACTGAAGCGGTTTGATCAAACAAACCACTGCACCGCAGATGTTCTTTCTACTTCTGAACCACATCCCACTCGTGCTCAACCAGCATGCCAACTACTTCAGGTCTAGTTCTGAGAAAACAAAAAAAACGCTGGGTTTTTGAGATTGTATCAATGTTTATTTTTCCACCCATGGGGTTTGTGATGGATAACAAATTCAAGGAGTCAGACTAATAGTCTAAAAAACAGTCTATAGGAGTTAAACAGATGTCACTCTTTGCTTTGAGACAAGTAAAGTTTGTTTTATTTAACGACGCCTTGAGAGCCCATTGATTTTTATCTTATCATCAGCTATTGGACATCAATCATATGGTCATTCTGACACATGTATTTAGAAGAAACCTGCTGCCGCCACATAAGTAGCAAGGGGTCTTTTATATGCACCATCCCATAGACAGGACAGTACATACCACGGCCTTTGATGAACCAGTTGTGGACCACTGTCTGGAACGGAAATTAGCCCAAACTGCAAATGGGTCCCCTGAGAAGAATCGATCCGACGTGCTTTGAGATAAGAGATAGGATTAGTTTACAGGAAACTAGTACAGGATGTAGCCAACATTTTGATTTTTTATAGAATAATAAAGTAACAAACACATTTTTCTTACTCAAACAATTTATTGCGTAACATAATCAATTTGTAAACAGAATGTTTATACTTCAGCTGTCTATCAGAATTGAAAAATGCTTTAAAAAAAAATTGCCAAGTGTATCAATGATAATGAGTAGCAGTACATCAAACATGTAGTTTATGAATATGAGGTTAACTTCATTTATCCAAATGGACTTAGCGAGTTTTGTAAGTTTCTTCAATTAAGCTTTCAAAACTTTGAATGCAGCCCAACACTGGCTTATGATGTAGGGAAACACCAAGGAACTAATAATTTACAAAGTCTGATTTTATTTAATGCATCATCCAGGGCCGGATTAAGGCCTTTAGAGATCCTAATCACTGAAGATTATGGCACCCCCTCATATATGTAATTCAAAATAATATTTTATTATTATTAATATTCTTGTATTTGTATGTTTTTATTTATTATTGTTTGGCCCTCTTTTTTGTGGGCCCTGGTTAAGTTGCAACATTTGCACCATGGTCCATCGTAAATTCTGCACTGGAAAATACTCTGTGGAGCCCTTTTTTTTGAGGCCCTTAGTACGTGCTTATTTTGCTTAATGATTAATCCAGGGCTGAATGCAAGTATTTATGCATAAAAATAGCACGTAAATATTTGTGTGTTAAAGAAAAACAGCTTCGTATATCAGCCTTTCATGTTTTTAATTTATCATTGGGATAATAGTTGTTATTAAAACTTGTTATTAATTATCACTTATAAGCTTGGTTTAATACTGAGACTTCAAAGGCACAAGACCTTTAAAACTGAATCTGTGACATAATATTACAGTCCTTGAACTTTAGAAAAGTAAAGTTTGTTTTATTTAACGACGCCTCTGGAGCACATTAATTTTTATCTTATCTTCGGCTACTGGGCGTCAATCATATAGTCATTCTGACATATGTATTTAGAGGAAACCCACTGCCGCCACATAGGCTACACTTTTCAAGAAACAGCAAGGGGTCTTTTATATGATAAAATAGACCTTCCCACAGACAAGACAGCACATGCCACTGCCTTTGATGAACCAGTTGTGGACCACTGGTTGGAATGGTTCACAGATGGACATGCTACCGTTTGAGCTACGTCCTGCTCCCTTGAACTTTTGAGATCATTTGTAATTCTCAACGTTTCCCTTCTTTTTTTGGTTTGTTTTGTTTAATGACACCACAAATGAATAATCAATAATAAATAGCCTCCAAAAATGCACTCTCGCCTTTTTTATTTTATTACATGGTTTCCTGTTTTTTCTCTCAAACTTTGGTTAGTGAAAACAAAATAAAAATAAAATTGATATTTTTTTAATTTTAAAATTAATGATCAGAAAAAGAAAAAAATTAAAGTATCCATTTCTTGTAAAATAAAATTGCCATATCAATTTTTTTATTTTAAAATTAATGATCAGAAAAAGAAAAAAATTAGAGTATCCATTTCTTGTAAATGAAGGTTCTTTTTTTATGGTTTGTTCCGAATGTTATTAGGCCACGATTCCATTAACTGTAATGACATGCACATTATCCAGAAGGAATGAAACAATTAAATTATGTTCATGAGCAGGTGCAAATGAAAACATGCACCAATAAGAGTGATTGAGACTTTAACGTTGCTAACGGTTTACTTAATTGACATCCCTCTACAATTGGCAAAATTTCCAGCTGCACCCCATCACTGTTTTGCAGATGTCATTACTTCAGGGAGTGGAATATAGCTGAAACGGTAGCGTGTCTGCCTGTGAACTGGTCGGTCTTCGGATTGATCCTTCTCAGTGGACCCATTTGCAGTTTGGGCTATTTTTTATTCCAACCAGTAGTCCACAACTCGTTCATCAAAGGCCGTGGTATCTGCTGTCTTGTCTATGGGACAGTGCATATAAAAGACCCCTTGCTGCTTATCAGAAAGTGTAGCCTATGTGGCTGCTGAGGGTTTCTTCTAAATACGTATGTCAGAATAATCTTATGATTGACGTCCAATAGCCGATGATAAGAAAAAAATCAATGTACTCTAGAGGCGTCGGTAAATAAAATAAACTTTACTTTTCTTTTTATTCCTTCAATGTTTTGAAGAAGAATGATGAGCACAAAATCTTTCCGAGCACATATTGTCTATTTTACTAAAAAGCAATATCCATTTAACAATGCAATAATAATGTTTTCTAAATTTAGCATTTATTAACACACATGAAATATTGCAATATGTTCAAACAATCTAAAGTCAGGGTATTAACAGTATATCAATACTACACTCTACAATCAAATTATGGTTTGCGTTTCACAAATGAAGGATAAAGTTCAGCACCTAAATAAAAAATGGAACATTTGAAGAAAATTCTACAGTATTCTGCTGTTGCTATTTGGAACAGTTTGTACACTTGTGTAAAAATATCTAGGAATCTTAATATATTTATTATAAAATGCTTCAATGACTACTTTAACAAGTTGTAAATCAATCTTAATTGTGCATTATAGATAGAAACAATGAATGGATAGTCCATACACATGTTTATAGTGCAACCCCAGCAATTAAGAAAATGTCCACGGCTAATAAATGCTGTGGAAAAATAGTCCATGGCATTTTCCATAGAAAAAAAGTGCCACAGAGAATGAAAAACTCTATGGCAATCTCCAAGACATTGCCTACTGCCAAGGTTTGATAGTGTATGTATTTTAAAAAAGTATAGAAAACGTTGTTTTATAATTATAGAGAAGGGCTAAGGGGAGAATACTTCTATACTAAATCTGTTACCTTCTGAAAATAAATTATTATTATTAGACGATCACTGTACCGGTAGTCACATAATAATTATATTCCTTCTTATTTTTTAACAAATGTCTTGCAACTTTAAAGTCACGATTATATAGTTTTGTTAAAAAGCACCCTAAAGAAAAATATTTCTGATGAAGCCCGACTTTCAAATGTCTCTAGCACAAATACACAGCAGCAATTTGACTGTCAAAATACACAAAGCAAAACATTAAGCAATAGCCTGTTTTCTGTTGGACTATAAACAATAATATTTCTTTCAGATAATATGTAAAGTTTCCAGTAAAAAATGGCTGCAACATGGCATCAATGAAGGAAAGTTTTGGAATGGCAAAAATTATGATGGTAAATTTTACAAATGTAATACATCTTGAGTATATGATCACAAATAAAACAGCTTTTCCCAATTCACCATTGCTTAAATGACTAAAATATTTCTAGGACAATAAACAAAATTGGGAACTATGAATCAACAATGGGCATAATTTTCCAGTTATCTCCCCTATGAAACTCTTCTGCTTGTGAGGATGATGATGAGGTCCACCTATTAAATTTTATGTTTTTTGTAGTATTGTTTACTTAAGCTACTGGGCATTTGCATTTTTTTAGGACCTGATCTTCTTTCCTCCAGGGGGAGATAAATCAAGCAAGTGACACCCATTGTCCCATTTTCAATATAAATTGATTAATATATCAAATATTTTTTTGTTTTTATTCCAGTCAGTCCTGCTGTGATATAAAATTTGTTATTAACATAACAAAGACTTGCACAGATGTACAGTCAACCTTTTTTTAATAATAAATAAATTGTTTCCAGCCAATTGTACTGTAATAACATCACATGGGTCAGCAGAAACAATTTATTGGTCCAGCCAAATTATTATCATTTGTAGTGCTTTACCCCGAAGTATTCATAGAGTTCAGGGGTAGAAATTAAGAAATTATTTTCACTCGCCTGGAGGACTAGTAGCCTTAAAATGTTACTCGTCTCCACAAAAAATAACTGGTTCCCCCGATTTTAATTTTAAGTATGGGTTGATCCATAATGCGAATTACAGATTTAGGCCTAACGTGTAGTTCATGTTGAGAAGTTTGACAGCTAGTCTTAAAATAATACAAATTTGTAATACAAAATTGGAAAAAATATATCTCCTTGCCTGGGGGACTAGTGTCAGTAACGATTTACTCGCCCCCACTGAAATGTACTCGTCTCGCATGAGAGGTCGAGTGTTAATTTCTATCCCTGATGTTCTGGAGGAATCTTTGATAATTTTAACACATATTTTAGCTTCTGGATCATAAAAATTTACAATTTGTTTTGTAATTATTTCAATTATTTTAAGGATTATTGATGAAAAATATAAACTGTATATTGAAATTAAAGCAAAAAAATGTCACAACTTTGTAGAGACAATTAACTGACACATTTTAATTTTATCCACAACATTGTACCAAATAATCAACCAACACACATTAATAAAAATACACATTTCAGGGTACAATTTCATGACTTTAATTTCATGATTTTCAGTACCAAATTTCATGATTTTCAGCACCAAATTTCACGATTTTCAGCACCAAATTTCATGATTTTCAGTACCAAATGTCATGATTTTCAGAACCAAATTTCACGATTTTCAGAACCAAATTTCATGATTTTCAGCACCAAAGTTCATGATTTTCAATACCAAATTTCATGATTTTCAGCACCAAATTTCATGATTTTCAGTACCAAATTTCAAAAGATTCTCTAACAATTATTAGTTTTATATAAAAAAGCTGACTGTAACCATAAAGAGAAAAATCCCCCCATTTTTCCTCTTCGCAATAATTGCATCACAACAATGCCTTCACAACAATACCTTAAAAAACTGATATGTTATATAAAAAAAAAAAAACAATTTGTTTGACAATCATATTACAGGCATCAAAATAACATACATAGTATATGATGGGTAACTCTTAACTTATTTCAATGCCTATATCATACAGATACAATTTCAATGATTTTAGGTACACTTAATTAAGTTAATATCTAATTGCAATCTGTTTTAAATATTCACAAATGGAATCTAACTCCCGCCATCTCACACACACATACACACTTAGTATTTCACTAGATCAAAACCAGCCATATTTTCTCGACTTTCTCTCCTCCTCCGTATACTCTTCCTCCGTTTCCAGATACTCGTCTCTGTCGTAACCCTCGGCGATATCGACTTCCTTTGCACGAGCAATCACAGACTGAGGCTGCTGAGGCAGAATCCTCATGGCTGCCTCAAGAGGAAGAACGTAAAGTTTGTCATTTTTTTCACTGAGGAGGCCGAAGCCTTGAAGGATTCTTACGGCCTCAGCAACGTCCACGTCGATGTTAACGCCACTCTTTTTATGTAAGAATTCTTCTATCATTCTTTCCAGTTGCAGGTATGTCAAGCCACCTTAAAACAATATTTTAAAAGAAAATATCATTGATATGTTGAAATTTCAGCTCAGTGTTCAACAAATTTTCTAAAAATCTGTCTTTCATTATATCAAACTATAATTACGTCCCCTTGTTTCCTAAATAATACCGATCAATGAATTAATCAGGTTACATGATGGGTGTGTTATATAGATGGATGGACAGATGGATGGATGGGAGGGAGGAACAGACCAACAGACAGTATTTTTAAGGACTACACCAGCACAAAAAAAATATATATTTGCCATTGGAAGTCACATACATGTAGAGGTAAATTAAAATATTATTTTTTAATCAGTTTATAATGCCTGTTTACAAAGGCATTTTATGTAATCCCATCATGGTTAAAAATATCATTTTAGAACTATTTTTATCCAAAAATACATTCAGGTCTACCTTCTACACATAAAAAGGAGTCCTAATCTGCTAAAAAAAAAATTATTATTAATTATATCACTAAAGCACATTGATTTAAAGCACATTGATTTATTAATCATTGGCTATTGTATATCAAATATTTGGAAATTTGTGACACATAGTCAAGTGTTATTCAGCCTTCAATGTGTTTTGAACCACTGTCTTCTGCTTGAGAGTCCAATGTCTCACCACTGGACCACTGAGACTCACCAAATCAATCTGCTAAATATTACTGACCAATGAAAACAACTATACCTTGCTCTTCTATAGGATTCTGACTGCTTGATGAAAGGCGTGACGATGGTGGACGGTTTGTCAGAAGAAACGTATATGCTAACAGAGCCTCTTTGAAACTCTCATCCTCGGCTCTATCTACAAGCAGCGTCAACAAACCTCGGTTATTGGCAATGTTTTTAAAATACAGAGTTCTTGCCACATCAACGAGATAGGCATTACGACGGTTGTTATATACCGTCCAAGCTCGGACTGCAAACAGACCTGTAACTGCGGTGATGACTAACACCCAGTCGACGTGAAGCGTAGCTAGCATGGTAACAAGCTTGGCAACGATTCCAGCAGATCCGATGAAAACCGACATGGTAATAATACTTTTATCGATGGTTCTCATTTTAATTGTGCCGTCTGGTAAAAGCATTTCGAGATTGTTCACCGGAACTTCTTTGAAGGCTTTTAGCATTAGCTTGGAGTCTTTCTTGAGGCGGATGGCGACTACGACTCGCTTGTAGTACTGGATGGGTTTTGGAGGAAGCTTCTTGGTGATCTTATACTGAATCTTCTCCAGGACAGTGGGCATGTGGTCTGGAGTCTCCTTTCCCAGTGCCCAGAAACGCAAAATGTCGTACTTGATGGGATCTACACTGACCTATAAATAGAATATCGAAAGAAAAAAAATATTAATGACATTCCAGCAAATTGGTTAATCAGTGATTATTGTGAGCCTCAGTGGTCCAGTGGTAGATTGTCGGACTCTCAAACTGAAGACAGTGGTTCAAAACCTGTTAGAGGCTGGCTCACACTTGACTACGTGTCAATATTATCAAATGTTTAACATCTAATAGCTGATGATTAATAAATCAATGTGCTCTAGTGGTGTTGTTAAATAAAACAAATATTGTTATGTATAATATGGCATTTATGACACATGGTTCACAGAAGAAACCTGCTACCACGACATAGGAAACATTTTTTCAATTAGCAGCAAGGGGTCTTTTATATGCACCTTTCCAAAGAAAGCTGTTACCGATAATAGACCACTGGCTGGAATGAGAAATTGACCAATTGGTAAATGGAAGAGAGAAGTACAGTTAAAGTTCTATCAATCAAGAGTATTTCACATGTGTTACACCGTATACTAATATTTTCTGACTCAGTACTTTTATCTTTAAAACGTTTGACTGATAGTAATATTATGCTGATGCTCTTCAAAGTAAAGGAGGAAATATTAACTTCAAACATTTTCTTAGGCACTCAGATTTAAATATTACATTTTACATTTTCAAGAAACTTGGTTTCCACTGTCAAAAATAAACTAACCACATCAATGCTATACCCAAAGAACATCATGAAAGAGTTTTGAAAACTAACAGAACCAAAATTCTACATGTAACCAAAGGGAGATAATCCATATCAATTAACTTTCACAAACATTTTTACACACATGCCTGAACTGTTTTAGCGGGAAATACAGCCAGCCCAATTTGGACCAGATGCACTTTGTTTTATTAGATTTTAACTGGTACAAAAGCATAATAACTGGTGATGACTGACTAACCTATGTTAATTTT